>CAUYUJ010022071.1:379829-384829 GCA_963575745.1 Prorocentrum cordatum | reverse complement strand
TTTGGGGCCAAGAGTGTCCCAAGACGGGCCAAGAGAGCTTCAAGAAATTCCCAAGATGGTCTACTTGGGCCTCGAGACGCCTACGGAGCGTTCCAGGACGCCCAAGAATGCTTCAACACGGCCCAAGGGGACCCCAAGAGGCCCTCCAAACGCCCCGAGAGAGTAAGAGGCCCAAGCAGGCCCCAGGAAGCAAACAACAGTGACTGTCCTTTGTTTTTTTGGACGGCTTTGGCTTTCTCGAATTTCCAGATTCCCGACCCAAGAGTGCCCCAAGACGGCTCAAGAGGCGCCCAAGACGGCCCAAGAGGGGTGTCAGGACGGCCCCAAGAGAGGGCCCAGATGGGGAACCCGAGCGGATTACTTTCGAGCCCTCGGCCCAGAGGAGCCCTGAAGCCCCCGAAAGGCCCCCAAGAGGCCCCCGAGAGGCTCCCAAGAGGCCCCCAAACTGCTCCCGAGAGGCCCCCGAGAGCGCTCCGAAGAAACCCGAAGCAGTACAGTCGGGGGCTTGACCTAAGGAGCCCAAAATAAGGAACGAGGCCCCTTTTTTCCATGAGTTAAACTTTGATTTCCGATCGAAAACATAAGGAAAACCTGAGGAAAACTACGAAACACTTCAGGAACGCGGAGCCCCTCCCCAACGAAAAGGGTTCCTTCTTCAGGGCCCCGACTGTAACCCTGAGAACTCTGGCCCACAACCCAGGCACGGTGGCGTGATGGGCCGAAGGCCATACGATCCGCCGCCCCCCGTCGATTCATCGCAGGGGTGCCTGGCGTGCTGAATCCTCTCGGTTTTGGTTTTTGATTCCTTTTCCAAAAGAACTCCCCCTGGGGCTCCGGCGCGTCCCGCCGGCACCTGGAAAGGAGCACAATTCCAATTTTTGTTCGCTCAAGATGGCCCAAGATGGCCTCCAAGATGGCCAAGTTGGCCCAAGATGGCGTCCAAGGTGGTCCAAGATGGTCTCCAAGTCCGCCCAAGATGGTCCAAGACGGCCTCCCAGATGGCCCAAGAGAGTCCAAGACGGCCCAAGACGGTCCAAGAGGCCTCCCAGAGGCTTCCAAGACGGCCCAAGAGGCCTCCAAGAGGTCCTCCAGGAGGGCTCGAAGAGGCCAAACTCAATGATGTTCCACTGGTTTTTGACTGATTTTGGCATTCGCTTCTTCTCTTGCTTTCCGACGACGCAAGATGGCCCAAGAGGCCCCCAAGATCGCCCCCACAGCGCCCAAGAGGCCTCCAAGATGGCCTCAGGACTGCCCAAAAGGCCCCCAAGACGGCCCCAAGAGGGCACACAAAGCCGACCCAAGAGGCCTCCAAGACGCCCAAGATGGCCTTTAGTATGGCCCTAGAGCGTTCCAAGAAGGCCCCAAGTCGGCCCAGAAAGACCCCGCAAACAGCTTCCGACGGCGTCAGACGGGCCAGGAGCCCACCAAGATGGCCGAAGTTGGCTCGAAGCTGGCCCAAGACGGCCCAAGAGGCCTCCAAGAGGGCCTCCAGGAAGGCCAGAAAAGGCAACATCACGATTTTGACATTTGCTTCGTTTCGGCCTTCCGACGGCCCGATATGGCCCAACAGCCCCCGAAGATCACCCAAAGATCGCCCAAGAGGCCTCCAAAATGGCCCCAGAACGGCCCAAGAGGCCCCCAAGACGGCCCCAAGAGGGCCCCAAGACGGCCCAGGAGGCCTTCGGACGGACCAGGGGCCCACCAAGACGGCCGAAGATGGCACTAAGATGGCCCAAGACGCTGCCCAAGAGGCCTCCAAGAGGGCCTCCAGGAAGGCCCGAAAAGGCAAACATTATTGACTTCCCACCAGTTTTTGAAGGATTGTGGCATTTGCTCTTTTTTCGGCCTTCCGACGGCCTGAGACGGCCCAAGTGCTCCCAAAGATCGCCCAAGAGGCCCCCAAGACGGCCGAAGAGGCCTCTAAGACGCTCAAGATGGCCTCCACGACGGCCCAAGAGCCCTCCAAGACGTCCTCCAAGAAGGCCCGAAAGGGTCGAACTGGCCTCCAGGCGGCCAAGATGACCTTCAAGATGCCCACATTTTCCCCGAAGGCTTTCCAAACCGATTCGGGGAACACATGCTCCGATAGCTTGGCAGTTCTGGCCTCAACGTTCGGCCACATAGGCGCTTCCAAAAAGGCAGGGGGCGGCGGTGATTCGCCGTAGGCGTCTTCGATAAGTATTGTTGATCCCTCTCACTGGTGCCCCTTTTCTGCAATGTATAGGTCTCTCCTGGGGTTCGCACCTTCTTTTTGTTTGTCAAGTATAATCTTTTTTCTTCCACCACGCAACGAACTGCCAACATGTTACATCTCTCGTGGCCAAGTGCTGTTGGCAATGTGGCCAGGCTACCACCACTTCCGTGTGACCATAAAGGGACCCAAACAGCAGGAGGACGGGAAGAACAGGAAGAGAGGACAGAAAAGAGGGGAAGGCCGAGGGGCGGGGAAGAAGGACAACTAGCAGTTTGGGGTGTTCGGCCTGGTGCAGGCGGCGCGGGGAGCAGACGGCTGACCCGATGCTCGCCCCGCCAGGCTGCAAAGGATTTGCAGCAGGTGAGAGATTGCTCCGACAGGGAGGATGAGGAGGAGGAGGAGGAGGAGGAGGAGGAGGAGGAGGAGGAGGAGGAGGAGGAGGAGGAGAAGGGAACGGGAGGAGAACAGAGCCTGGGCAGGGCCTTGAATGAGGCTCGCGCGTGCGTAGACCGACATTGATAGGCGGCGCTCGCACTGATGCCCACGCGAGCAGAAGCGAAAGAAAGACGCGGGAGAAGGGGGAGAAAGTAAAGTCTTCCTGTTGGAACTTTGTTGTGGGGCCCCCCACGCTAAAACAACGACGACGGCTCCCGCGTGAGACCGCCCCACGATGGATCCGAGATTCGCGCTCACGCTCGAGACTTCCGTGCACTGACGCTGCCGAAGCATCCAGCCCTCCTCGCCTGTGACCTCCTCGCGGGTTGCCGCCCGCGCTGCGCTCTCGACGCCGAGGGATCGCGCTCTCGCACGAGACTTTTGCCCCCCACAGCTTGCGCACGCCGCCTCCTCCCCACGAACTGGCGCCTTCCGTGCCTCGCTCGGGTCGGGCGAAAGGGGGGGATAGCAAAGGGGGGGTTTGATAATCAGCTCACGTAGCTGATTTTCCCGGCGCCTCCCGGCGCCTGAGGCGACTATGTATCCAGGAATGGGCCCCTCGGTTGGGCCGAAACCAGCTGCCTGCAGCAAATTTCGTAACCCTCCCTTTCCCAATCCCCCCCGTTCTCGGGCGTTGGCAGAAGTCCGGCCCGAGTCCCCCTACCGGCAGATTTTGGAAGAAGAATAGAAAAAATGGGGAAAAATGCCAAAACGGTAAAAAAAAAACGAAAAAGCAACCCCCAGACTATGTCTTGACTATTTTTGGATAGTCCCCCTGTAGAGGGACCGGCCCGACTTCACTCAAGCCAAGACCAGGTCGGGCGTGTGCCCCTACAGGCGGATTTTGGAAGAAGAATATAACAAAGACCCCCGACATGCTCAGCAGTTGACCCACAAGAAGCGAACCTCCTCCCGAGACGCTCTCTTGAATACTTTTGAAGGTGCCCTCTGTAGAGGGACGGGCCCGACTTGAAGCCAAGGCATGGTCTTCACGCCAGGCGTTCTCTCACACAGTGGTCCAGGTCTAGACCTACAACAAGTGGAGCGACCACAGAGCCTCCAAAAGAACACGCCCAGAGTCCAGTCCGCATTGCTGACTCTCTAATGCTCCTAGGCGGAATCTGGAGTGCAGAACGTTGATGGATGTAATTCGGACCTCTGGCGGACGTTCGGGACGACCCGGACGCCCCCGAAACACGCCCTCGGCGAGGCGCAGCTGCCGGAGGCCATCCCGAGCCGGGAAAAGCCGCCGAAGAGATCCGCGACAACGCCCGCCAGCCTCGAAGCTCGAGCAGGGCTCCCGGCGCCGGCGTCGCTCGCGAAGCGGCCGCTCGTCGCCGACGCCGTCGACGTCACCGAGCGCAGTCGCCGCTCGTCGTCGTCGTCGTCGCAGTCGTCGTCGTGGTCGTCGCTCGTCGCTCGTCGTCGCCGTCGTCGTGGTCGTCGTCGTCGTCGCTCGTCGCCGTCGTCGTCGTCGCTCGTCGCTCGTCGTCTCCCGCCGCCGAGGCGCTGCGGAGGGCGGCAGCCGTGGCCTCCGCGGAGGCGCGCGGCGCGGGCGTGAGCCGACCCGTGGCCGAGGAGGTCGCCGTCGAGGAGGGCGGGGCCGCGTGGAACTGCCCCGCCGAGGCTCGGAGACGCCGTGGTCGTCGTCGTCGTCGTCGCCCTCGTCGTCGTCGCGCTCGTCGCCGTCGTCACCCTCGTCGTCGTCGCTCGCCATCGTCACCGTCGTCGGCGCTCGCCGCCGTCGTCGTCGTCGTCGCAGTCATCGTCGTAGTCGCTCACCGTCGTCGTCGTCGTCGTCGTTGTCGTCGTCGCTCGCCATCGTCGTCGTCGTCGTCGTCGCCGTAGTCGTCGACGTCGTCGTCGTAGTCGCTCGCTATCGCCATCGCCATCGTCGTCGTCGTCGTCGTCGTCGTCGCTCGCGGTTCTCGCTCGCGGTCGTTCGTGGTCGTCGTCGTCGTCGTCGTTGCCGTCGTCATCGTGGCTCGCCGTGGTCGTCGTCCTCGTCGTCGTCTTTGCTCGCCATCGTCGTCGTCGCGTTCGTCGTCGTCAACGACGTCGTCGACGTCGAAGCCGTCGTCGTCGTCGTCGTCGTCGTCGTCGTCGTCGTCGTCGTCGTCGACGTCGCCCTCGTAGTCGACGTCGCCCTCGTCGTCGTCGCTCGCCATCGTCACCGTCGTCGCTTGCCGTCGTCGTCGTCGTCGTCGTCGTCGTCGCTCGCCGTCGCCGTCGTCGTCGTCGTCGTCGCAGTCATCGTTGTAGTCGCTCGCCGTCGTCGTCGTCGTCGTGGCTCGCCATCGTCGTCGTCGTCGTCGTCACCGTCGTCGTCGCAGTCATCGTCGCCCTCGTCGTCGTCGCTCGCGGTCGTTCG
>CAUYUJ010022071.1:301063-379729 GCA_963575745.1 Prorocentrum cordatum | reverse complement strand
CTTCCTCCATCCTCCTCCTCCTCCTCCTCCTCCTCCTCCTCCTCCTCCTCCTCCTCCTCCTCCTCCTCCTCCTCCATTCTCCTCCTCATCCATCCTCCTGATCCAGCCTCCTCCTCCTCCTCCTCCTCCTCCTCCTCCTCCTCCTCCTCCTCCTCCTCCTCCTCGCGGGACCCGTCCGTGGATCCACCCGGGACCACTTTCTCGATCTGCGCCCGGCCGTGGCCACGAGGGCGTTCTAAAATCAGCCCCTGGCCAGGCGCGGCGTGAAGGAAGTTGCTGGGATAAGCCCAAGAACCGTCAGCGTCGAATCGTGATACCTGCGAGGCTGGGATTTCTCCATGTCCACCGCCTGGGAGACGACGTCTTGGTGCCCCGGCGGGCGGTGGACATGGATATACAGATAGGACCACCCTACGGGTGATAAGGAGGTTCGGGGGGAAGGGAGAAGCGGTCGATGTGCGATGACTCCCACCTGCCGCCACCAAAGAGTACGCGGGCGAATCAATACCACCTGTTTCAGATATACATATATATATATATATGTATATATGTATACACTTATTTGTCTCTCGAGCCGACACATCAATCAGTCTACCCCTCTATCGACCAACCAATCATATCGATCTATCGAGTCGATCCATCAACCAATGTATCTATCCATATACCCACCTATCGGGACAAACGTCGGGGCAACCTTCCGCTCATATCCCCTAACCTCCGATCAACCCTCACGCAGATCGGCGGGGTCAGGGTCCAAAACACAACGGATTTGCCACATGTCTGACGTCCGGTCGCACCCCTCACGCAGGTCGGCGGGGCAGGGTGCAACAACATAAAGGATTTGCCACATTTCTGAAATTCGGCGGGGTCACAGTCCAAAAACACAACGGGTTGGCCACATTTCTGACGTTCGGTGGCACCCATCACGCAGATCGGCGGGGTCAGGGTGCAAAAACACAGCTGATTTGCCACATTTCTTACATTCGGTGGCACCCTTCATGCACATCGGCGGTGTCAGGGTCCAAAAACACATGGGATTCGTTACATTTCTGAAAATTGGCTGGCACCCCTCACGCAGATCGGTGGGGTCAGGGTTCAAAAACACATGGGATTTGCCACATTTCTGAAAATTGGCTGGCACCCCTCACGCAGATCGGCGGGGTCAGGGTGCAACGATACATGGGATTTGCAACATTTCTAATATTCGGTGGCACCCCTCACGCAAATCGGCGGGGTCAGGTTGCAAGAACACAGCGGACTTGCCACATTTCTGAAATTCGGTGGCACCCCTCACGCTGATCGGCGGCGTCAGGGTCCAGAAACATATGGGATTTGTTACATGTTTGAAAATTGGCTGGCAAACCTCACGCAAATCGGCGGGGTCAGGGTGCAACGACACATGGGACTTGCAACATGTCTGACATTCGGTGGCACCCCTCACGCAGATCGGCGGGGTCAGGGGCCAAAAACATACGGGATTTGCCGCATTTCTCAAATTCGATGGCACCCCTCACGCAGGTCGGCGGGGTCAGGGTCCGAAAACCAAGCGATCTCTCCACATGTCTGACTCTCGGTGGCACCCCTCACGCGGATCCGTAGGGTCATGGTCCAAAAACACAAGGGACTTGCCATATGTTTTAAAATTCGGTGGCCCCCCTCACGCAGATCGGCAGGGAGATTTTGAAGGCTCGCTCCGCTTCGCCTTAACTCTTGGCCCATGGAATGTTTGAGAACACGTGTTAATGAGGGGTGGGGAAGCCCATGGATCCAAGGAAATCTGGGAGCCCACCCCATCGGCTTCGCTCGGAACATCGCCTTGGCCTGGCGTTGCCGCCCTTTCCAGGGCGCCCCTCGAGCGCGGGCATGCGCGGGGCGAGGGGGGGGGCGTGGAGAGCCGTGGAAGAGCTGTTAGGATAAAGGGGGGAATAAGTATGCGATGGGGATATCAACATCATAATGCGGGCACATTCATTGGTTGTCCCTCGCTCGAGCGCGAAGCTGGAGGTGCCGGCGCGCCCAGTAGCTGAAGGGCCTTGTAAACCATAGTGGTCAGAGAGCACGCCGTGGAGAGAGAGAGAGAGAGAGAGAAATAAAAAAGAGACAGGGAATACGATGGAAGGCTGGACGATGCCATGGCCCCACAGGGGGCGAGAGAGATGATGGGTTGAATCGTTTTTTGTTTCTGTGTCAATGCGTTGGAGAAGTCGCCTTACTCACGCCGCCCGCTTGCGGTCCCTGGCGGCAACTGCGCCCCAAACGTGCGGCAGGAGGACCTGCCGATGCCAGCGCCGGTGGGCCGCGCGCATCTCTTCCAGCCACGAGTCAGTCGTCTCTGTTTTCCTCGGGCGCGCGCCATAAACGAACGTACGCACTTCGCAAACTGTGTATTGCGATTCGTGAAAGTCCATGGCGTGGAAGCCGAGCAAGTCGTTCACTTTTGAATGCAACGACATGCTCTCTGGCCTGGATGTCAACAGCTGGATCAACGTGTGGCCGAGTTCCCGCTCGCCTTTGGAAGCGTTCGTGGCAGCGGTGGCCCCGGCAGCCTCCACGGGCTCTCTGTCTGCCAAAGAGTTGTAAATAGAGGAAGCGTCTGGACACAACTTCCGCAAAACATAAAAATCCCCATCTCCAACATGTCCAGTGAAAGAAATGTCTGATATGACCGATTGCTCCCAATTGCGCGCCCCGAGCGCGCTCCGAAAGGAACGCATGTATACCAGCTGAGCCTGATAAGGCAGCCACTGCGCGTGCGTGGCAAGGACTGTTTTTGTCATTTGAACCAACAGAACGGGGCTCTTGTTGAGCTGGCCACTGTGCTCTCGTTGGGCTCCGGCAGAGTGGTGCATGCGCACAGCAACTCTGCGGGGGTTGGTCCCGGATCCGTCTGGTACGAGGTTGGAGTCGTCGTCGCCTTCTGTGAAACTCGGGATGTGGTACCCGGCATCTGGTTGTCGGCCATACAGGTCTTCGCAAATAACCAGCGCGTCGTAGAACCGACGGGCGTCACAAGATTCCACCGGAAGTAGCGTCGGCAACTTCTCCTCTTTAACCATCGTGTTGCGCTGGTCCAAGAGCCGTGTCTGGAGTTTCGCCCGGGCGTCACCCAGGAGCTGCGCCCGGGGCGTCTTCTGATGAGAGAGCCAACTGTGCACGGCCAGCGCGGTGATAATGTAGTGTCCTTCGTTTTTATGTAAGTTGTGGGCATGATGACAAAGAGTGCCAAATTGACCAATGGTTGCGTTTTGTTGGACATCAGGAGAAAGTGTTTGGTGGCGCTCGAAGTGTCTTGAATGGGGTGGAAATGGTTGAGCTTCCGTTTGCCGAAATCGTGGTTTACCTGAGGGGCAAGCTTGTCCGTGAGTTTTCCAAGGTTGAACGCGTCTGGAAGGTCTTTGACGGGAACCCAGTGGCGCATGTCCCGACCACCTGTTTTGCGCTTTTGGGTTACATTCACGAAAAAGTCACGATCATGTGTTTTTTTGTACGTGCAGCTACTATCCAAAAAGCAAGGGGCAATGAGACAAATCGTGGTATGTAGCGTAGCTCATGCAGTTACGGCATGGAAACATGAGGTGCCAACACGTGAGGACATCTTTGTCACAAAAAATGTCGAGCATGTCATCCGAAGAAGCCGCTCTGATAGACTTCTGTTCACTGGGTGACAACATGTTGCCAGTGGATGCGTTCGCCACCCCGTCGGGCCAGAGGCGCGTGGAAGGGGGGCGTGAAAGGGAAGTGAGCAGAGGAGGGGCGCGGAGGACTGGAGGAAGGAGGGGGCGGACAAGTGGGCAGAGGATGACGATGATACAGGAAAGCAGAGTGGGAGGAAGGGAGAGGGCGATGGAGCAGGGAGAGTAGCATGAGGGCGGGGGACAGGAAAGCGGGGAGAGAACACATGCAAATGGATAGTGACGAGGGGAAAGAAGACCAAGAAGCGGAAGAGGTGGAGCCAGGGGGCGGAGGTGGACGACCCTGGAATGCGGAGAAATAGTGGCGAGGGCTGATCAGGAAGAGCTGGAAGAAGAAACGAGGATGCAGGAGAGAGGGGCTCAAAGGGACGACTCCATGTACCCGAAAGGGCGTGGGAGTCAGACTGCTAGGGCTTCAGGACCACCCCGCCAACAACAGGCATGAGACGTTCGGGCTGAGGGGTGGATGCACCGTGAAGGCGTAGCCGGGCAGGGATGCATTCTGCAGCGCATGGGAAGAGGTTGGAAATGACGGGACGGAAAAGGAGTACGCGAGGAAGGAGGAGGGAGGCGACGAAGAGGAATACAGGAAGTACAATGCGCCGCGACGGCGTGGCCACCGCAGGAAAACATCTTTCGCCGGGAAGAGGTCTTGCAACTCCTGTGGAGTCGGGGGGGGGGGTCCGAGGGTTCTGTGAAGTCTATTGGAGTCTCTAGGCATCTGGTGTGGTGCGGGCCCTGTGATGTCCTGTGCGATCCTGCGGCTTCGGATGGTTTACGGAAGGGTCGTGTGGGTCGGGGAAGTCGGGTGATGTCGTCTGGGGTCTGGTGGGATTGGAAGGGTCCTGTGGGGTCCGATTGAGTTTTGTAGGGTCCTGAGGGGCCTTGCAGAGTTCCGTGGGGGCCCGTGGGGTCGTGCCGTTTCCGTCTGGATTTATTGTGCTTTGTCGTCTTGTGAAATATTGTGAGGTCCTGTGGGCTAGTGCAGTTTTTTTTGGGGGGGGATATCTCAGGGGTCCTCTGGGGTGCCATGCTCAGGGCGATAGGGTGGCGGACGGCTTGCGCGAAGCGTTTGATGGCGAAGCAAATCGAAATGCGCGAAACGATGGATGCAGGCGGCGGATAGCGCGCTCGACCCAGATGACTCCGGAATAACACTCAACATGTGCAAGACCCGCCGACGCCCGCATAGCAGAGGGGGAGTGCGTCTTAGATTGTTGGCTTCTTCCTTCACTCTCTTACCTCCTCCCTGGGGTCCAGAACTGCGTTCGGGGGCGGATGAGAAGTGCGCCGACGAGGTCCCCAATGTACCTTCCGGGGCCAGGGAACCCAAGTGGGCTCAAAAGGACCCAGAAAGAGCGCCGAGAAAAGCCAACAGACAGCCGAGACGGCTGAAGGTAGCTCGAGGGGGTCGTAAATTGCGGCAAGGCGGCTCAAGATGCTTCTGAGACTGTCCAAGAATTGTCCCAGAAGATCGCCGAGCAATCCGAAGGATCATTCGCCTGATCCGGACACATTAGCAGGATGATCGCGTGCCTCCATTTGGACATCGTCTGAACCGGCCTGGAAGACTCTGAAATGAGACGAAAACGGCCTGTGGACCCTAGAGAACTCCAGGAGGAGCGAAAAGGGCGTCAAGATGGTCGAAGGACTCCAAGGCGGCCCAAGGAAACCCCTAGAGGGGTTGAAGAAGGGAAACACGACTTGAGACTTCCAGCCGCTCCCAAGATAGGGTCGAGGCTCTCGAGAAACTCCCGAGGCGCCCCGAAAGACCCCAATAATGGTCGAAGAGGCCTCCGGGAAGCTCGAGGAGGTTTTTCCGAAGTTCCCCAAATGCCCCCAAGAGGGCTCCGAGATGGATCTGAAGAGCCCGTAGAGGCATCGAACGTGCTACTGGCCCACAGCCCAGGCACGATGGCGGGTGGGGCTGGTGGCCACCACATATCATCCGAGATCGCGGCTGCCACTCATTCGGGGAGTCGGCGGAATGGCGGGAGCCACTTGAATAACGTTCGAAATGCGTGAGACAGACCTGCGGCACGAATCGCACAGCAAAGGCCGAGGATAACTACATGCTCAGAACTGTGTTGTAGGAGAGCATGCAGGAGGGGGGGGAGGGAGCAGAAGGAGATGGAAGATCCCAGGAGGAGGATGGCGATGACGAGGCGGAGGAGTAGAAGGAGGAGGAGGGGAAGGAACAGACGGCAGGGGGAGGCGGAGGGCGCGGAGGAGGAGGAACAGACGGCAGGCGTGGGAAGCAAGAGGAGAAGGATGAGGCAGCAGGATGCAGGAGGAGGGGGAGAAGCAGGTCCTGTGAGGTCTGCGGGGTCGCGCGTGGTCCTTCTTGGTCCCGGGGGCGTCTGCTTGGTCGCCTGGTGTCTGGTAGGGTCTCGCGGCGTCCCGTGCGGTTCCTTGGAGGCTCGTGGGGTCTCTGAAGGCCTCATGGGGTCTTCTGAAGTCCTGTGGTGTCCTGTGGGTGTCGTTGGGGTGGCTGCGGTTCTGCCTGGTCTCGTGGGGTCCTGCGAGTTGTTCTGGGGTCTCGTGGGGCCCTGTGTGGTCGAGAGGTTATGTGGGGCACTTCGGGTGATGTGAGGTCCTGTGGGGCCCCGTCTGGTCCTGTGGGACTCTGTGGGTTCCTGCGTGGGGTTCGTTCGACATTCGGTGTTCGGAATTTTGTGAGATTCTGCGGGGTTCTGTGGGATGTAGCGGGGTTGGGAAAGGTGGTGTGGGGTTGTGTAAGGGTTTTGCGTGGTCACGGAGGCCCCATTGGGTGGGGTGGGTCGGATGGTGCTCTGTGAGATCCGGTTGGGATGTGCGGAATCACTGGGAGGTGTTGGGAGGTCCTGCGGGGATCCCTGGGGTTTTGCGAGGTCCTGTGGGGCCTCCGGAGGTTCTGTTGGGCCGCGGGGGTTCTTCGGGGCACTGCGGGTGATGTGAGGTCCTGTGGGGTCGTGTGTGGGCGGTGGGGCTCTGTGGGTTCCTCCGTGGCTTCGTGGAGGGGGGGGGGCGGGATCCTGTGAGCTTATGCGGGGGTCCTGTGGGGTATCGTGGGGTTCGAAATGGTTCCGTGGGGCCATCAGGTGGTCTTGCGGCCCTCCGTAGAATGGCGCGTGGCGGCCAGAACCTTTTGAGGTCGTGCTGGAATAAGAAGAACCATGGGTGGATGTTTCGGGGGTGGTGGGGGCTCGCGAAGTCTTGTGGGGTCGTGCGGGGCCCGTTGGGGGTCTCGTGGGGGCGCTTAGGCTCCTGTGAGGCTGGGGGAATATTGGCAGGTCCGTCGGGTCGCGTTGGCTTGCGCGGGGTCATGTGGAGTGAAGTGGGCTCCTGAGGTCCTGCGGGGTTTCCCGAGGTCAGGCAGCGCGTGGCCCACAACTCTGGCGGAAAGGAAGACCCGGCGACCGGGCGAGCGGGGCGAGCGGGGTGCTGTCGACAGACACTCTCAGCAGTTGTGGGAGCTCAGCGAACGAGTGTGGATGGCGGAGGCTGCATGCCTGGAGCAGCAGCGTCGGACGAGGACGACGACGACGATCCCCTCCGGGGGCGACGCGCACACGCGCCGAGAGAAACCACAAACGGGCAAATGATGCATGGGCCATGGGAAACCCATGCCTGAAAGCACTACAAAAATCAGACATCCAGGGCATCGCTGGGATACGAAAAATGCACGTTTCGCTGGCGCCGTCTCAAAACGGTGATGTCGAAAACAAGCATCTTTTGGAAAGGCGATTTTTTGGCATGCTGCTTGTGGCTGAAAATTAATTAAAAACACTGCGGGAGCAATCGGCGCAGGAATTCCGGAAACTGGAAGTCTGCAGAATTCTGGTCTGAAGCAGGGGGGGCCCCGCGAGAGCGCGGCCAGATGAGGATGGACTGCAGCCCGGGCCTGGGTTTTCGAGCGGGAGCTGCAAGAACATAGTATGCAAGCTCAACGCCCGCGCACACGGCGGGCTAGACGGACGCAGCGCGGCATTTACTAAAGTTGCGCTGGCGGTGGCTGGGCCTGGGGGCTCAGCGCTTCTTAGTCTTCTGGGTCTTCTTGGACGCGCCGGGCGCTGGGGGCCGCTTGACCCCGCGCTGCGGCGCGGCGGTGCTGGGGGCGCCACTGCTCTGGTGCGCCGTCGTGGGCCTACGAGGGCCGGCCCGGCGCTCTCCGTGATGATGGGCGGGTAGGCGTCGAAGAAATCCTTCAGCGTGCGGGCCACCTTCGCGGGGACGTTCGGGTCGATCGTGAAGGCCAGGTTGATGAGGTCGCTGAGCTCGTACGTCTGGCCGTTCGTCATGGTCCCCGTGCGGCGGATGGACGCCCGATTGTTGAGCAGCGTGGACTTGGCGGACCAGGCACCCTGGGTGTCCGTCGCGGGAACTTTGAGGTCGGCCTTCAAGAAGCAGTGAGTGATGAGGTCGATTGTGCGGGCGGCCACGTGCTCCGTGGCCAGGGTGGCGGCCTTGGCGCTGTCGCCATAAGCCGCCGCCACAAAGGCCCAGCTCCTCCCAGAAGTAGGGTTGTGCCCAGACTGCGGCGGCTGGAGCCCCTCGGCGGAGACGCACACTCCGTTGGGCGGCAGCTTCAACGTCAGCAAGTCGGTGGCCCTCTTGACTGTGGTGGTCAGGCCGTGGCGATTGGCGGGGGCCCCGCTGCGCATGCTCATGCCGTCCGAGAGCGTGGCGCGAGAGCCCGCGTTGGCCTTCGTCGGCGTGTCGGCCATCTCGAAGTCGACGTTCACCGTGTACAGAGATGCGCGGACACGGTTGCCAGCGTCGGGCTGCGGGCGCTCCGGCACAGACGTGTCGAGGACCGCGTTGCCAGCCGGCCTGCGTAGGGCGCCGCGAGCGGCAGCGGGCCTGGCAAGCGCGGCGGGCATCGCGGCGGAGGTTGGCGGCGAGTGAGACCCGACGTGCGAGAAGCACAGGAAACGGCGAACGCCCGGCGGAGCCTGGAAGCCGAAACGCTTGCTAGCGTCACTGCGTGGCGACAATGTAAACATTGAAATGGCGACGTAAGCCGGCGGGCCGATGGGGCTTGCGGAGGTGGCGGCAAGCGGGGGGGGGCAGTGGCGACGACGGGAAGATGGCGACGGATGTGTTTTTGCGTCGAAGCCAGAGCAAGGGAGGCAGACGACATTCTAGCGGCATCGGGCGCCATGCTTGCCGCTAGCAGGGTGGTCGGGGGGGCTCGCGGCCGGTCGTTTTCGCATAACAGATGTGGCAGTGTCGGTCAGCAAGAACTCAGGCCAGACCACGTTTTTGGTGAGGGCGTTACCGGCAGGGCTGCAACGTTCTGGCAGCGTGAAGATGCGGATGTTCGTTCGCGTCTCCACCCGGCTCAAAGCCACGTAGAGGTGGCCGTGGGAAAATGGGCTTCGGCGGACGTCGACCACGCAGCGGGCCAACGTGGTGCCTTGCGAGCCGTTGAACGTCGAAGCGTACGCCGGACGCAAGGGGCATTGTCGTCGGCGGATGGTGGTAGCCCCCCTCCCCAGTGCCCAGCGGAAGCAGATCCGGGGCAAGGGGAACTGTTTCCCATCCATTCGCTCCACGAGGACATGTTTCTCGTAAGCCGCTTTGAGCGCGACGCGCGTGTGGTTCATCAAACGATCACACGGACTGAAGTTTCTCATCAGCTCGTAGAGACCGCCAACAACCAGCCGAAGAGAGTGCGGAGGGACACCGTTCTCCTCCTGCAGGTGAAGGAACTCCGCGGTGATGTGGTCTTCGACGCTGTCGTTGTTGGCGTCGTATTCCATTGCGTCGGAGCTTCGGGCGATGCACTCTCGCAACAGATAAGTTTGCGTCAGGGTGTCCAAGATACGGTCGTTGAATGAATTCCTCGCCTCGTTCGTTGCTGTCAGAATCTTCCGGTCGGCGCACTCGGCGGGGTCGTTCACGTGGGGAAACAGTGCGTCATGGCGTCGTCCATGGTGTGGGTCACGGAGCAGCGGTCGAGCTCGATGTAGCGGGGTTCGCCATCAATGGCGTGCGTGTGCGGAACGTCGCCCTGGCCGATCCGCTCGATCCATGCAGCGTAGTCGCTGTCGTGGATTTGTCGGCGCGTGGTGCGGAATTCCCAAGTGCGGAAGGAGGGCCACGAAGGCGACGTCGCAACGCTGGCGGCGCGGATGTCCTGTCGGGACGCGTGCTTGAGAACAGGTGGTATTTGTCGGAAGTCTCCGTAAGTGATGATCACCATTGGGATGTAGAGGTCTGGGCGGGCCTGCTGCAGGCGCGCGAGGTAGTCGAGCACCGCCTCCCACGCAGCGCGCTTGCAGGATGGCCACTCGTCCCACTGAATGACGGCAGCGGTCGCGATGGTGAGGGCGTCCGCAGACGCGTGCCCCAAGCGGCAGGTGAGGTGCTCTGCGTCTTCTATCGGGATCTTGAATGTGGAGTGCGCGGTGGCTCCATCAGGCAAGTTTAGGGCTGCTATGCCCGTCGACGCTGCATTGGCGCAGCCTTTGTTGAGGGACTGCACGTAATCGGAGATGTACTTAGCGAGCGTGGATTTGCCGCAGCCCGCTCGACCCTGGCAGAAAATCAGCTTGGGCGCGCCAGAGCGCAGGGCTTCGATGACGTCTCTAGCGGCTCCGGACTGGTCTGGGTCTCGTTTGATGAGGTTCCAAAGTCTGCTGGCTTCCGACGCTGCTGTTGCCGGGGTGCAATGGGCGAAACCGGGCGCCGGCATGCTATGGGCATCGGTGGGGCGAACGGGGCGGCGTAGAAACCAAGCGTCCTCAGTGTTGCCTTGGGCCAGCCAGGATGCCTTGAGCGTTCGCAGTAGCTCCTGGCGGGCGGTGTCCTTGGAGAGGCCCCTGTCGAAGAAATCTTTCATCAAATAGGTCTCGTACTTGTCGCGCAGAGTGCGGGGCTTGGCGTCCTGCTCGAGGAGAACGACGAAAACGAACCGCAGTTGAGACGCAATGTATCGGAGCGAGACCAACTCGCCCATTACACGGGAGGTTTCGTCTTCGTGGGTGAACAGCCCAGTGGCAATCATTGCCTCTTCGTAGGGTGGGTACGAATGTCCACCGTGAGTTTTGCAGTCCTCGAAAGTACGTTTGGGGTAGTTGAGCGGCATGTGGCGAAGGGAGAATGCATCCTTCTGCCGGGGGAACTTCATCTCCAAGCGGCAAACCGGATGCTCGCCTTTTTGTTTGAGGTAGACAAAACATTGGTTGCCTCCTGGGGCTGCGTCGAGGGCGGGCGGCATTTGGACAGTACGCGAGACGCCGCGAACTCGGCACTGGAATGCGAATGTGGACGGGCCCTTGGGTCGCTGAGCCGCATCAGGGAAGAGGTCTGGGAAGAAGCGTCGCAGGCCAATCGGGCAAGTCTTGGCGACCATGACGGACTCGAAGTACTCATGGTAGAGCAGGTCGTTGAAAGGGGCAGCGGCGGGCCGAAAGAAATAGCGCTGCAGAGGGGAAACGGTGGTCTGGAGCGCGTCCGACTCGCCGCCGTCAGCAAAGGCGACCCAACCGTCGCCAGGGAGGTGCACTGGTAAACAGATGACGTTGGGGGGCGCGCTCGTAAGTCTAAAATCCGAAAATCCGCCAGGCGCACTCAGTGGCACACAAGTACCGTCCACGTTGCCAATCTGTGATTTCGTCTGTCGTGTCGTCAGATATGTGGTACTGGGCGTGGTCGGGGACCTTGAAGATGCACGTGTAGAGGCACTCGAAGAGGTTCACGAACCCCGTAAACTTTACATTCGCGTGTCCTTGGCAGAACACCTCTCCATATCGGGAAGGGGTATGCATGATGGGCAGGGGGGGTCGGGGGAAAAGGAGGAAGACGCATGGTCAGGAGGGGAAAAAGAAGGGGAAGAAACGCATCAGAAATCAGACTTCCAGGTTGTCGCTGGGTGGCCCGAAATGTACGTTTTGCTGCGTCGCGGGCTCGAAACGGGGATGTAAAAAATACGCCTCGGAAGGCGCGTTGTTTTGCACGCTGCTTTCTGCTGATAATGTATGAAAACATACACTGGGCGGCCCATCGGGGCAGGAATTTGGAGAAGTGGAAGTCTACAGGAAGGGGGGTCGAGAAGCGGGAAGGCGGGGGGGGGGGGGAGGCGGGGGGGGGGAAGGCAAGGAGGGTTCGTTAAGGCGGAGAAAGGGAAGGAGGAAGAGGACGAAGACGGCGACGTGGATGAGGAAACCTCGCGCGGAGAGGTGTTCCGCCGGCCCCTCCCAAAGCAAGAGCAGGCGGGGGCAGTGCTCGACGACGAGCCGGTTGCAGCACACATTCCGGCGTCCGTATGCAGGGGCCTGTTGCGCGCAGTTTGGGCACGCGTGGCCGCTCGAGCGGCGTCGGTGGCGGGGGTGCCCTCGAACGTCGAAGTCGGTCTCGTCCTTGACAGGCCAAGGGCAACCTTTGACGCATTCCTGTGCTGGGTCGTCAGGGCGACATGAGTGGTTGCATCGATGGATCGTGTGGAGCAAGACCAGGTCACGGAGTTTACCAGGTTCCGGCGGGACATCACAGGAAATGACGGCGTCGACCTCTTCGGCTGTAGTAGGTGGGGTGGTGCAAGCGAGGACGATGTGCGCGCGCGGCAGGCCCCGCTTCTGGTACTCGATGACGTGCCGACGCGGATGACGCACCGACGCTGGCCGCAGAACTCCGACTTCAGGTATGCCATCATCTTCTCGAGACGTCCGTGAAAAACTCGCACCGTGATGTCAGGGCGGTCGGCGGCCGTCTGTCCAGGGGCGAGTGCCTCCCGGATCTCTGGCCAGTGGGGGTTGCAGGTAAGGGCGATGAAATAAGCAGGGGGGCCTTTCCGGTGTGCGAGTTCCAACGCGCCCACTCGGAGTCGTATGAGATGGCGTGGGGAGCCAGGGACGGTGGAAGGGAGGTAGTACTTGGTGCCTACTGTGCTGGGAGGGATATGTTCGTTGGCCAGGGCCTCGCACAGATCTTTGCGGCTGGCAATGCGGGTGCTTTGCTCTCCCCTGACCGGCGACAGCCTCTCGTCCTCCATGCGGCAGTACATGTTGATGAGCCAGTCATTCAACAGACGCCCGCACGCGTGCATATGGGGCTGGCGGAGGAGGTGCTGGCGGCACCACCACATCTGCGTCGCGTGGTTGCCCGAAGTGGACACGGCGTCGGTGCTCCGCCCGCGGCCGCCGTAGGGAAACCACAGCGGGTAGCTCAGGGGTTCGCACAGGCAGTGCAAGGGTGAAAGGTATTGTGGGCGAGCGCCTGGCGTTAAACGAATGCGCGCTGCCCTGGGTTCGGCGATGGCGTCGGGGCGCTGTTGCACTACCGCGGCCACCTTTTGGACGCCTTCGCCCCAGCGGAGACTGACAGAAGCTTCTGGGGCACGGGGCCACGCTGATTTGAAGTGCTGGGCGTGCTGCATGTGGACACTGTGCGGTATGATGAGCTTCTCGAGTCGGGACACGATGGAGAGGTCGAGGCCGTGGTCGCGGGCGCAGGTGCGTCGCTCGCGGTCGTCCACAACGAGGTAGCGGACTGGCCCAGAGTCCGCTGCCGAGTACACCTTCCTGTACATGGCGCCGTGAATGCGGATGAACATGGTCGGAGGACACCCCCAAATCGAACTTCTCGCTCAGGAGTTGCACTCTGGACCTCGTGGGCGGCGAGGCTGAGCAAGCTGTTGCAACGACGTGAGTCGGCAGTGAAGCCCGTAAGCTTCGGCGCATTCGTGGTGCCGTCGTGGACGAGGCTCCCGTCCGCAGTCTTGACTGGCCAGGTGCGTCTATGCAGCTGCAGAAGGGCATCGTTTGGCTGCTGGTAGTACTGGGAGAAATCGATGACGTACTTTCCGCTCGCACAACAGAAACCTCCAACCCCGCGCTGGAATCGCGAGGCCCCGCAATGTTCGCAAGGGTAGTTGAGAGCGCCAAGGGACAATGCATGGGCATGGGCAGGGGGTCGGCCAGGTTCTGCGCATGATCGGCACACTCCGAGTAGGCGTTGGCGATGGTCGGTGCCAAAGTCGCCCAGAGGGAGCACGAGACCGCATTGTGCGCAAGCCGCCGTGTCTCGGCCCGCCGCTGTGCAATCAATGCAGACGGGGTCTGGTCCAGGGACGCCTCGAGAGACAAAGGCATCCACTGACATCGTTTCTTTGCAACTGGTGCACTGGTAAGCTGTAGACGACCGCGGGATGCGAGCGTTAGCGACGCATTGGGTGCAGACCTTTGTTTTCTCATGGCGTTGTCTGGTGCTGAAACTATCCCGAGGGAGGGTGTCACCGCAAGCAGCGCAAGAGAATGTTGCGTGAGCGTCGGAAGGGGTTTGCGCTGGCGGCGCAAGCGTGGCACTTCCGTGTGGATCTGGGTCTTTGGTTGATGCTGAAGTCTGATCGAGGCAGGTGTTGTTGACACGCTGCACAAAACCAGGGTTGGTTGCCTCAGAGGGCGGAATGTTCAAAACCCCCGCCGCGCAATGGTAACAGGCGTAGTGCGGCTCGGGGAGCCGAACGGGTTCGCAACAACGTTTGCGGCCGCCGTGGACGCAACCACGTGGCGCCACGGCAGCCGGGCAAACATGGCGCTGAACGGTGGAGCCTAAACGGATACCGAAGAAGAGGTAGGTAGGGTACAGAGAAGCCACCAGCGCTGTTGTGTGGGGACTTGTAAACACGGGGCCGGGACTGCTGAGTGTAACTTCTCCTAGTGAGGCCTGGCAACACCCCGACGACGTGCAGAGATGTGTAGGAAAGCTCGATCCACTCATGGGCACTCATGATCAAACTCACGGTGTAACTTGTCCTATTGAGGCCTGGCAACACCCCGACGACCTGCAAAGATACGTAGGACAGCTAGATCCACTGATGGGCATTCGCGATGAAACTCAAGGTTGCTGCGACTCTAAGAAGGGGGGGGCGTGGTCGAGCCACTGCGATAGGTATCGGACTAAGTACGCCCCCAGCCATTCAAGGAACTCTTGGGGCAACAGTTGGAGGATGATGAGGGGATATGGGGAGAGGGGGGAGGAGGAGAAGGATGAAGAAGAGGAGGCGGAGAATATTACGAGGAGGCCCTGTTGGAGAATCTTGTGGCATTCTCGCGGCTTCCAGGAAGTTTGTCGGGGGCCTCGTGGGACCGTGTTGGGAGCCTTCTCGGGCCTCTTGGGGTCTCTTTGGGGGTTCTTGGGGGCTTCCTGTGCCGTTTCATGGGGGTCCTGGCCCGTCTGACGCCGTCGGAGGCTGTGTTGGGAGCTTTGCGGTGCCGATTGGGGGCCCTCGTGGGGCGCTTCGGGCCGTCTTGGAAGCTATCTTGGAAGTGTTGGAGGGCTATTGGGTCGTCGTGGGGCTCTCTTGGGGCCGTCTTGGGTGCCTATGGGTTGTAATAGGGCCAGCGTGGAGGCCTCCTGGACGATCCGGGAGCAATTTTGGAGGCCTTCCTGAGCCATTTTGGAGCCTTCATGGGTACTATGTTGGCGTGGTCCGGCCAGTGTGGATTTGCCGGGGGGGTTGCCGGATGTAATTTTATAGGATAAAGGAACATATATATATATATATATATATATATATATATATATATATTCCTCTTCCCATATTTTTATAAGCCCGGGCGGGGGGAAAACCCGTCCCCCCCCCCAAAAAAAAAACCGGACTCCCAGGACCTGGGGCTCTGGGGCCCTCCGGACGGGCCTCGAAGCGGCCACTGGGCATCGCAAGGCGTTTTGCCAAGCCTTCCCAGCACACTTAAGGCGATCAGGGGGGTCATCGGAGACGTCCCAGAGACTCCCAAGACAGCACAAGAGCGCTCCAAGAGTGACCGAGGTGACCTCAAGATGGCCCAAGAGGCCTCCAGGACGGCCGCAAAGGCCTCCAAGAGCACTTCCAAGAAGGCCCCCCCGACGCAAAAATAATTGATTTTCTGTGGGTTTTTGGCGAATTTTGGGGTTATCCTCTTTTCGGCTTCCCGACGCTCCAAGACGGCGGTCTTCCGAGCGTCCGAAGCCGCCTGGGAGGCTCCCAAATCGCCCCACAACCGTCCGAAAGGGCTTCCAAGCAGTCCAAGAGAGCCCCAAAACGGCACAACGCGGGTCCAAGATGGCCCTCAGAGAGCCCCATGGCGGCCCAAGATGGCCCAAAGACACCCTCCGAAGAATTCCAAAACGTGATTCGGTCGTTCAGGGAGACGGCGGTTGGAGGCACGGTGGCCCGAGGAAGCCCCCGGAGGCCCCCAGAATACGCCCAGGAGGCCTCCAGAAGGCCTTCAGAAAGCCCGAAACAACTTTTGTGAGGCCCCTAGAGGCTCTCCAAGGAGGAACCTCCGCAAAAAAGAGCTGAGGAGGATGGGGAGAATGCGCAGGGTATGGCGAAAATAAGGAACAATAAGCGTGGAGGAAAGATAACGAATAACATAATTATAGCGGCGGTGCCGGAAAAGGCAACCAGGAGTTATCGCTAAATTGTCGGCTTGACCTTCCTGCCATTCCGCCTGCATTCCAAACTTCAAGGACCAAGGTGCATGGCGCGAAGCGCCACTGCAGTCTTGTATGTGTATGTATGTATGTATATATATATATGTTTTCTTCATCTATATAAACTATGTAGATGGATCTATCTATCTCAAGACAATCATCGGAACAACCATCGGGACAACCATCAGGAAAACCATCGTGACAACCATCGGGACAACCATCGGGACAAACATGGGGACAACCATCGGGACAACCATCGGGACAACCATCGGGACAACCATCGAGACAACCATCGAGACAACCGCGGGACAACCACGCGCCCGCCCGGGAGGGGGGGGCGGCCCTTTGGGCTCAATTTGGCCCCTATCAGTGCAGGAACTCTCGCAGCTTCGCCCCGCCCGCACGCACGACACGAACGGACACCAGAACCGATTTCCCGGTTGGGGCCACTTCCGTTCACGCCCCCCAGCCTCCGACTTTGGACACCGGGGGCCCACATGTATCCATATCCACCGCCTGTGGAGGTCCGCGAAGATCGATACCCCAGGCGGTGGTTATGGATCCATTCCCAGACATGCGACGCCCTGATTTTTTCAGGACGGCGCCCCTGGAAACCTCGACTCTTTCCCTGGGGCCGGTTTTTCGTCCTGAAGCATTTTTTGACGGTCCCGAGGCCCGGCGAGGGCCCCCCAGAGCCGAAAATAGCCAAAAACTCCCGTCCTGATTTTTTCACGACGCGATCATGTCTGGGTTCCCGCCTCGGAAGGCCAGATCGGATCTGACTGCGGACCGACTCGGGCCGCAGGGGGGCGGGGTCAAAATCGGAGGATCGGCTCTCGGCCGCGCCAGGGTTTATAAGAAAACAACGCCGTGCAAGCGTCGGGCCGCCTCGGGCAGCCGGGAAGCCGAAATCGAGTCGGACCGAGACGGGCGAGTAAAGGGGCCCAGGGACACACGCACACACAACACACACAACACACAACACACAACACACACACAACACACAACACACACACAACATACAACACACACACACAATCACACACGCACACGCACGCGCACACGCACACGCAGGCGCACACGCACACGCACGCGCACACGCACACGCAAACGCACACGCACACGCACACGCACACACACACACACCCACGCACCCACGCACCCACGCACCCAACCACACAGACACACAGACACACAAACACACAGACACACAGACACACAAACACACAGACACACAGAGACACACAGACACACAGAGACACACAGAGACACACAGAGACACACAGAGACACACAGAGACACACAGAGACACACAGAGACACACAGAGACACACAGAGACACACAGAGACACACAGACACACAGACACAAACACACACAGACACACACGCAGACACACACACAGACACACACACACCGACACACACACACAGCGGCACACACACACACACACCGACACATACACAGACACACACACACACAGACACACACAGACACACACACAGACACACACACAGACACACACACACACAGACACACACAGACACACACACACAGCAGACACACACAGACATACACCAGACACACACACACAGATAAATAGACACAAATCTGAGGATCCCCCTATTCTCCCATATTGGATCCCCCTATCTTCCCATATTCTCTGGGTTGTCGTCTTCCCCCACACTCCTCGTATCTTCCCATGCTTTCCTGGGAAGCGCCGGTGAATCTGTGTCTGTGTTTTTGTTCCCCTCCTGAGCGAGACTGACCTCGAGCGGGAGCGTTCGGGACTCCAGGGAGGGGCCCTGGCCGCGGATTTTTCGGGCGGGCTCCAGGGCCCGGCGAGGGAGATGGCCGACCGAGAATCGAGATCCTCGCACGTCTGTCTCGTCCATCGGGGGGGGGGGGGGGGGCCCATCGGGGGCGGCCGAGAGGGGGTCGTCCAAGAGGGGGTGGCGCAACTCATGGCCAGCGGCACGTGCGCGGCCCAGAAAGGGGGGGGCCAGGGACGCAATGAAACAAAAAGAGACGCCGTGAAATCTGAGGAAATATCATGGTCCGCGCCATGATGTCCTCCCCCCCCCCCCCGAAGTCATCACCCCCCTCTTTGCCGCCCCCGACTCCAAGAGACTCCGGACGTCTCCAAGAGCATCCTGGCACTTTTGAACCTCCCGGGGGGGCGGATGCGGAGCAGAGGGAGTAGGGTGGGGCCAACCAACATGCGACCGCTGACACGCGAGACTTGGCGGGAGAAGGAATATGGGGCTGACAGATCGTCCTTGATAGTGCCGTAGGGCCTTCGGGTAAAACATGATCTACCAAAGAACCCCGAAAAGGGATACAACAATGTGAAGCATGGAATATGAAGCACGGACGAGGTAGCGATGGTAATGTCCAGTGCCAGGGGCTGCGCTAAGCTGCAATAAAGTGGGACGCGTCATACCTTGCATTGTGGATGAGGTCGTCTGTGGCGCAATAATCCCGATCGAACTGATCCGGATCTTAAGCTCGAACTGCCTGAACGCATAACTCAGATCTGGCCGCAATCGAAACGCGCGGGGCGCTCGACCAGCTCGAACTCCATATCCGATTCAGTTCGGAAACGGGACGAAACGAACGGGGGCGAATATGCACAGTTCTGCGCTCTGTTGCGTCGTGAATCAGATCTTCCCTTGCATCCGAATCCTGACACAGCTGAGCTGGGCCTCAAGCTCGAGCTGCCTGGGCGCATTGCTCGCCCAGAGCTGACTGCAGTCGGAATATTGTGAAAAGTCTATGTTGCGCAACAGGGCGAAATGATGAGGGCGAGTCCAACCGAGGCGACATGCATCGAGCAAGGGCGGGCCGAAACGCCGACGCCGACAACGACGGCGGACAGCGACGACCGCGACCGCGGTTCCAGCTCGAGGCCACCATAGCAGATATCCACCTGGGTGGCCTGGACGCGTGAAAACACCTGGTTCCAACTCGGGACCACCATCTTGTTTTGCGCGGGGAGAAGACGGAAGCGGGCATCAAGGCTTGGCTGTGGGGCGGTAGACGCGGGCAGTGATAGGACGGTGCACGGCACGCTGCTCCGCCGAGGCCGGCGACGCAATCATGCCACCGAGCTGCGCAACAAAAAACAGCAAGAACGACCAGAAGCAAAACAACATGCCCTGGGGCGTCAGATTCGGCGTCGAACGAGGGGGGGAAGCGAGAAGGAGAAGGCCTTCTCAGAAGGCGGCGGGACTTCTCAGAAGCCCTTGCGCCTTCTGAGACGTTTTTCTGTCTTCGAAGAAAGCTTAGAACCCTTCTCAGAAGACCGATGATTTCCGAACCTTCTGAGAAGGCCTTCTCCTTCTCACTTCCCCCCCTCGCTCGCCGCCGACATATAGCCGAGACGCCAGGTGGCACAGCGTTGTCCAGAGGGCATGGCCAGACCAAACCCGTCACGGACGCTCATACCGCAAGATGCTTCCGCGGGCGCGTCGCCACGGCGGAGGCGGCACACACACACAGTACAGTACAAGCGCGCCTGGGTCCCACCGACACCATAGCCCGAGGCAGGTGCGCGGGCGAGGTGGGGGGGCAGGGCACGCCTAGAGAGAAGAGGGGACTTTCGCAGCGCCCCGTTCGAACGGAGCAGGCTGGGGGCAGGAAAGATGGAGCAGAACCGAGGCGCCAGCCAGTGATGGGGAGGCAAGGAGCCCGCGGCGGGTGCCACAGAGGGCCGCCCGCAGGGCCAAGATGGCTGGAAGGTCCAGCGTGGCCTCCTGGCTGCTCGTCAGGGTGGAGGGCCCACAGACGCCGGGCGGATGGCGCAGGACGTCGTGCCTCGCGCCTCGCCCCTGCATCGCGGGCGGCAGCAGCAGCTGGTGGGCCGCCGGGCAAAAAAGGAAGCGGTTCCCGGCCCATCTATAGTTAGGATGGCGTGCGCGCCACGTGTTGTGGCCGGCTGGGAACGGCTGCGACTCTTGCAAGCAATCCGAAGTCGAGAAGAGCCCGACTAAGACTTCAATCTACCCTGTGGCTTCCACGAGGTGCACCTGGCTACCCTCCTCCCTCCCTCCTAGCCGGAGGCAGGGCCTGATTGCAAGCTAGACCTTGCTCATGTCGGGCTGGCTGGAAGCAGCACTTACACGAAAGAGGACGTGGTGACCGCCGCAATCAAGAAGGCCAGCACGTTCGCCGACAGCTGCGCAAAACCAGGAGCATTCGAATTGACCGTTGGCGGTAAGACGAAGGCCGTCGTGGTCCCCGTGGCCGTCTCGGTGGGGCCAGCGGTGACGAAGGTCGAAGTGAGGCTAGTTATGCTGTTGGTGTCCGTGGTGCCAGTAGCGGTGGTTGTCGACCGAGTGGTGCTGGTCAGAGTGCTTGTCGTCCACGTGTCAGAAAAGCTGGCGACTAGACCAACGGGCATGGTGTAGCCGTTGTTGTCCTTCGGCACCACCATGAGGCCATCCGCGCCCGCTGGGACTGGCACGCTTGCGAACGAGACCGAGTACTTGGAGGCATCACAACCACAGCTGGACTTCACGTTCTCCGACGCGCCGCTCGGCTTCGCGACGCTCGCCGCAGGCGTGTTGTCAACGATTACGTCATATGCGTCGACCCAGTACACCTCGTACCCCTGGACGTCCATCTGGTTGATCTCGCCATGGACCATGTTCGGGCCGAACGTAAGGGTGAACGTGACCTGATTCTCTGCCAGGTCTTCGTCCGAGCTGAGGATCATGTCGCAGACCTGGCAAACAACCTGCGGGAGCGCCTGGTGCAGGTCGTACCACTGCTCCCACGGCGCCGCGGTCTCCCACACCGCGGCGCGGTCCACGACGCTGTTGCCGGCTGGGCATGTCATCGACAGGCTGCCCTCGTACTCGATGCACGGGCTCGGCTCGACGTAGAACTTGTTGGACATGTCCAGCTCCTCCGAGTCGAAGGTCTGCGTGCAAGGTACCCCGGGCAGGATCTTTCCGGGGGCGTCGTTGGCATCGAAGGTGCAACCAGTGAAGAAACTCATCGCACATATCTCGCACTCTATCACTGTGGTGGTGGTCTCCGTGATAGTTGTGGTCGCTGTGGTCTCCGTGATAGTGGTAGTCGACGTGGCAGTGGTGGTCATGGTAGTAGTCGACGTGGCAGTGGTAGTCGTGGCAGTGGTAGACGTAACGGTGATGGAAGTTTCAGTGGTACTGGTATTGGTGATGGACGTAGAGCTACTGGTTCCGCTAGTGGTCGTCATCGTTCGATTGCTGATTGTGGTGAGTGTGCTTGATACTGTCGATGAAGATGTCCCCGTTGTTGTTATGGTCGATGTTGATGACGCGCTGGTGGTCGTCAACGTTGCACTCACACCAGTCAGAGTCAGCGTCGTGCCTGACGCGGACGTGCCCGACACTGTTGTGTACGACGCGGACGTGGCTGACGTGGACGTGACTGACGAGGACGTGGCTGACGTGGACGTGGCTGACGAGGACGTGCCTGTAGTAGTAATCGTGGTCCTGGTCGACGTGTACGTCGTCCTGGTGGTGGTCGTCGGTGTCACGGACAATGTGGAAGTCTGGGTTGTGGAAGTTGCCGACGTCGAGCTTCCGGTGCTAGTAGTAGTGGCGGTGATGGAAGTCTTCGACGTGGTGGTCGCGGAGAAGGTAGTCGCGGTGAGAGAAGTCTCCGTCGCGGAGGTCAGCGTGCCAGCCGTGGTTGTGGTTTCAGTGGTTGTGACTGATGAGACTGTTGTAATAGTCGAGGTGATTGATGTCTTAGTTGTGCTCGACTCGGTGGTGGAAGTGGTTGACGTGTCTGTGGTTGTGCTCGACCACGTACTGGTTGCCGTAGTACTGGTCAAGGTGCTGGTAACAGATGTGACGGTCGAGGATGTGGACGTGGTGAAGGTGGTTGTTTGTACTGTGGTAGTGCACTCGCCGATGGGGTCTGAAGGGTAGAGATACGCGGCCATTGGCGGGCACTCGCTGTCATCGTCCAGAGACAGCAGAGGCACCTCGACCCCTTGGGGCAGTGAGTAGCTCGCGACCGCTGTCTTGGCCAGCCCTTCCACGACGGGGACAATCATGACATGGGTCCCTCGGATGTCGACGCTGATCAACGCCACGGTGTAGTGATCCTCGTGGCAGCAGCCGTCGACAGTAGCTGGTGCATCGGCGTCCACTTCCACGTAGCCGATCTGATCCGCCTTCACGCCATCTCCATACGTCCAGTACAGCTCGTACCCGATCACCATCGTCTCGGTCACCCATCCGCTGAGCTGGTTCTGGCCGAATGTCAGGTTGCCAGTGTACACGAAGGCCTGGGGGTCCGAGTCGGCGGTGAGGACAGGAGTGCCGCACACCCTGCACAGCACTTCGGGGTAGCTGCCGTTCGACAGCTCTGGCGCTTGGTGTCGCCCAGTCCCGTTCGGGCACGTGAGCACGGGGATGTCCTGGCTGACACACTGCGTCTGCATGGGGATACCTTGGCACGACTCTCCCGCGCTGACAGATTCGCAATTCTGCAGCGGGTACAGGCCGCAAGTGGTACAGAACGCCACAGTTGTGGTGGTGGTCACGCTTGTCTCCGTAGAGGTGATCGTAGAGGTCGTCAGGGTCGAGGTTGTGTCGGTCGAAGTCAAATGGGACGTGGTAGTCGCAGAAACCGTGGACATCGTGCTACCTGATGTGGTTGTTACAGTTGATATGGTAGTAGTGCTGGAAGTGAGCGAGGTGGCCGTTTTGGTCGTGGTCGAAATAGATGTGGCGGATGTGGTAGTGGTTATTGACGTTACGGACGTGGTGGAACTCGCCGTCGTTGAGGACAAGGTAGTGCTTGAAGTCTCGGACGTGGAAGTCCTAGATGTCGAAGTCGCAGATGTAGAACTCTCCGAGGTCGTGGACCGCGTCGTGCTGGAAGACACGGTAGTGCTCGAAGTCTCCGAGGTCGTGGACCGCGTCGAGGACACAGTAGTGCTCGAAGTCTCCGAGATCGTGGACCGCGTCGTGCTGGAACTCGCAGTCGTCGAGGACACAGTGCTACTCGAAGTCTCCGAGGTCGTGGACCGCGTTGTGCTGGAACTCACAGTGGTCGTGGACACAGTAGTGCTCGAAGTGTCCGAGGTGGTGGACCGCGTCGTGCTGGAACTCGCAGTGGTCGTGGACACAGTAGTGCTCGAAGTGTCCGAGGTGGTGGACCGCGTCGTGCTGGAACTCGCAGTCGTCGAGGACCGGGACGTGCTGGAACTTTCAGAAGTCGTCGACCGCGTCGTGCTAGAAGTCTCCGTCGTTGAAGGAATGGCTGTTGGTGCAGGTGTTGGTGCTGGAGTCGGCGCTGGCGTCGGTGCCGGCGTTGGTGCTGGCGTAGGCGCTGGCGTTGGTGCAAGCGTCGGTGCCGGCGTAGGTGCTGGCGTTGGTGCTGGCGTCGGTGCTGGCGTCGGTGCTGGCGTAGGCGCTGGCGTCGGTGCGGGCGTAGGTGCTGGCGTCGGTGCTGGCGTTGGTGCTGGCGTTGGTGCCGGCGTTGGTGCTGGCGTCGGCGCGGGCGTAGGTGCTGGCGTTGGTGCTGGGGTTGGCGCTGGCGTCGGTGCCGGCGTAGGTGCTGGCGTTGGTGCTGGGGTTGGCGCTGGCGTCGGTGCTGGCGTAGGTGCTGGCGTCGGTGCTGGCGTAGGCGCTGGCGTCGGTGCTGGGGTTGGCGCTGGCGTCGGTGCGGGCGTGGGTGCCGGCGTCGGAGCTGGCGTAGGCGCTGGCGTTGGTGCCGGGGTTGGCGCTGGCGTTGGTGCTGGGGTTGGTGCCGGGGTTGGCGCTGGCGTTGGTGCTGGCGTTGGCACTGGCGTTGGTGCTGGAGTTGGCGCTGGCGTCGGTGCTGGCGTAGGTGCTGGCGTCGGTGCTGGCGTAGGCGCTGGCGTCGGTGCTGGCGTAGGCGCTGGCGTCGGTGCTAGCGTTGGTGCTGGCGTTGGTGCTGGGGTTGGCGCTGGCGTCGGTGCGGGCGTAGGTGCTGGCGTAGGTGCTGGCGTAGGTGCTGGCGTAGGTGCTGACGTAGGTGCTGGCGTCGGTGCTGGCGTAGGCGCTGGCGTTGGTGCTGGCGTCGGCGGTGTCTGGGAGGACCCTGTCGTGGTGGAACTCGAAGACCCCGAGGTCGTGGACACCGTCGTACTAGAACTCGCGGACGTCGAGGACACGGTAGTGCTTGAAGTCTCCGAGGTCGTGGACCGCGTCGTGCTGGAACTCGCAGTCGTCGAGGACACAGTAGTGCTCGAAGTATCCGAGGTGGTGGACCGCGTCGTGCTGGAACTCGCAGTCGTCGAGGACACAGAGGTGCTGGAACTCACAGAAGTCGAGGAGGTCATGGACTCCGTCGTGCTGGAAGTCTCCGTTGTCGAGGACACGGTAGTGCTGGAACTGTCAGAGGTCGTGCTGCTAGAACTCCCAGTGGTGGTAGTCCCAGAGGTGGTAGTCCCGGAGGTGGTAGTCCCAGAGGTAGTAGTCCCAGAGGTGGTAGTCAAGGTTGAGACCGTAGTTCTCGTTATAGTGGTCTCTGATGTTGTACCAGTCACGGCCGTAGTGGTAATCGAGGTTCCTGTTGTCTGAGTCGCCGAACTTGCCGTGGTGCTCGATGTCGTTGTCATTGTTCCTGTCGATTCAGAAGTTGTCGTTTTTGTGGTTGACGACTTTGTAGTGGTACTCGAGGCCGTTGTAGTGGTGCACAGCATGGCCGAAGAAGGTAGCGGCACGCTTGCGTAGGTGCACTGCGCGTCAGCGAAATACAAGCGTCGGTCGTTCAGTCCTCCTTCGTGGGCCCAAAGCGGCACCCCGTACTCTACCAAGGCGTCTTGTGCGCCAGCGGAGAGGGCGCAGGATACGCCGATCATCCACGCCAGCCCCGCGCTGAGCGACGCCATTGCTGCGGACACTTAGCCGCTGACGTCGCGGATGCTTGCCCAAGAGGGAGCTTGCTTGATGTATTTTGAGCCAAAATGGCTACGGACTCCAACTCGGGACCATCATGTTAGATACCCCAATGGCAAATCTGGAAAAGCACCCGCCGAAAAAGCAGTGTCAAGTTATCCCACATCTGGTGCCGATATATTGATTGTGTCGGACTCTTGTGGGGCCCCACGTTGGGGGCTCCCAGACGACCACACGTGAGATCCCCCCGCCCCGTGGGCGGCCTGGGCCTGGACACGTGGAAACACGTGGTTCCAGCCTTGGGCAACCGTGTTAGATACAGTCGGGGCGTTGACCTCAGGAACCTTAAATAAGGAACGAGGCCCCTTGATCCCAAAAGTTCAGCTTGGATTTCCCATCGAAAACCTCAGGAAAACCAAAGCCAAACTGTAAAACAATCAAGGAACACCAAGCCCCTCCCCAACGAGAAGGGTTCCTTCTTCAGCGCCCCGACTGTACCCCTCTGGGTGGCCTGGGCACGTGGAAAACACGTGGACCCAGCTCGGGACCACCCTACTAGATACCTCTTTTTGTTCTGGGTGGCCTGGGCACATGAGACATGTGGTTCCAGCGAGGTGCAAGCGGCAACAATCTCAGATACCCCCTCCCACCTGTGGCGGCCTGGACACGTAACAGCACGTGGCTCCAGCTCGAGACCATCATGTTCGATACCGCACCGTGGGTGGCCTCGGCACGCGAAGACACGTGGTTCCAGCTCGGGACCACCATGCTGGATATTCCCTTCCCTGGGTGGCCTGGACATATGAAACTACGTGGTTCCAGCTCGGGACAGCCATGCTAGATGCCCCTCTGGGCGGCCTGGACACAGGATTACACGTGAGTCCAGCTCAGGGCCACCATGTTGGATACCTCTCTTGTGGGCCTGGACACGTGCAAACATGTGGTTCCAGCTCGGGACCACCGTGTTAGATACCCCAGGAAGAAATCTCGAACATCACCCGCCGCGGAAACCGTGCCACATGTTTACGCATCGGGTGCGGTGTTGTTGATATTGTCTGGCTCTTGTGGGGCCCCGATGCTGGGGTCTCCTAGACGACCACACGTTAGAGTCCCCCCCCCGTGGGTGCCCCGCACACGTGAGAGCACGTGGTTCCAGCTCGGGGCAACCATGCTGGATAGATATCCCCCCTGCGTGGCCTGGACACGTTGAAAACACGTGGACCTGGCCCGGCACGGAAACGGAACGAGCGCTGCAGCAACAGAAGCCAAAATTGCGCACACCACCGTTCGTACTGGGAGCCTTGGCGTTGAGAGCCTCTTACCTCACCCCTCGCTCTCGGGAGCCTTGCTGTTCAGAGATTGTTGCGTTGCCGCCCGTTCCTGAGCCTTGGCTGGGCCTTGGTGTCAGGAACTTGTTACGTCACCGCTCTCTGCTGGGAGCCTTGGTCTTATCAGCTTGTGTACGTCACCGTTCGCTCTTGGGAGCCTTGGCGTAAAGAGCTGTTTGCGTTACCGATCGCTCTTTATTTGGCGTCTCTGGGCCTTCGTGGGAGTCATATTGAAACCCTTTTAGAGCCCTTTTGGGGGCCTCTTGGGAATTCTTGGGGGGCTCTGGGGGCCTCCTGGGAGCGTCTTGGGGCGAAAGGCTAGACTTTTGGGTTCCTGATCCCCCTCTTGGGGCCGTCTCGGGGCCCTGTTGGGCCGTCTTGGGCGCCTCTTGGGCCGCCTGGGGGCCCTCTTGGGCCGTTTTGGGGGCCTCTTGGGAGCCTCTTGGGCTGTCTTGGGCGGTCTTTGGGGCCTCGTGGACCGTCTTCAACGCCGTGGAAGCCGAAAAGCCGCGCATGCTAAAAATATACGTTTCCCCAAAAAGGGAATCAATGATGTTGGCCTCCTGCTGGCCTCTTGGGACGCCTCTTGCAGGCCTCTTGGGCCTTCTTGGGAGGCTCCGGGGGCCTCCTGGGAGCGTCTTGGGGCGAAAGGCTAGACTTTTCGGTTCGTGGTCCCCCTCTTGGGGCCGTCTTGGGGCCCTCTTGGGCCGTCTTGGGCGCCTCTTGGACCGTCTGGGGGCCCTCTTGGGCCGTTTTGGAGGCCTCTTGGGAGCCTGTTGGGCCGTCTTGGGGCGGTTTTGGGAGCCTCGTGGACCGTCGTCAACGCCGTGGAAGCCGAAAAGCCGCATATGCGAAACATGCACGTTTTCCCAAGGAAAATCAATGATTTTGGCCTCTTGGGGCCCTCTTGGGACGCCCCTTGGGCGCCTCTTGGGGGCCTCTTGGGGGCCACTTGAGCCGTCTTGGGCTCTCTGGGAGCGCTCTTGGGCCGCCTTGGGGGGGAACCCGAAACACATGCAAAAACCCGAGGGAAAGCCCGAAAACGGCCGTTACCAACATTGCATCCGGCCCTCGCCCCTCCCCTGGACCCCTCCCTTAAGGGCTTCGCCCCAACTCAACGTCATCACTCGTACCTCGCTCTTTCCATTATCCAGCTCGGGACCACCATATTAGATGATTTGTCTGGGCGGCCTGGACACGTTGAAAACACGTGGTTCCAGCTCGGGGCCACCATTTTTTTCCTTGGGGACAAGATTGGAGCGGACCGCAGGGTTCGGCTGTGGGGCGGTAGACGCGGGCTGAGGTAAGACGGCGCACAGCACGCTGCACAAACAAGGCTGGCGACACAATTATGCCACCGAGCTGCGCAGAAAAAACAACAAGAACGGCCAGAAGCAGAACAAATCCCCTGGGGGCGTCAAATAACACAGGCGCCAGGTGGCACAACGTTGTCCAAAAGGGCATGGCCAGACCAAACCCGCCACGGAAGCTCATACCGCAAGATGCTTCCGCGGGCGCGTCGCCACGGCGGAGGCGGCACACACACAGTACAGTACAGTACAAGCGCGCCTGGGTCCCACCGACACCATAGCCCGAGGCAGGTGCGCGGGCGAGGTGGGGGGGCAGGGCACGCCTAGAGAGAAGAGGGGACTTTCGCAGCGCCCCGTTCGAACGGAGCCGGCTGGGGGCAGGGAGGAGGGAGGCAAAACGAGGCGCCGGCCAGTGATGGGGAGGCAAGGAGCCCGCGGCGGGTGCCACATAGGGCCGCCCGCAGGGCCAAGATGGCTGGAAGGTCCAGCGTGGCCTCCTGGCTGCTCGTCAGGGTGGAGGGCCCACAGACGCCGGGCGGATGGCGCAGGACGTCGTGCCTCGCGCCTCGCCCCTGCATCGCGGGCGGCAGCAGCAGCTGGTGGGCCGCCGGGCAAAAAAGGAAGCGGTTCCCGGCCCATCTATAGTTAGGATGGCGTGCGCGCCACGTGTTGTGGCCGGCTGGGAACGGCTGCGACTCTTGCAAGCAATCCGAAGTCGAGAAGAGCCCGACTAAGACTTCAATCTACCCTGTGGCTTCCACGAGGTGCACCTGGCTACCCTCCTCCCTCCCTCCTAGCCGGAGTCACGGCCTGATTGCAAGCTAGACCTTGCTCATGTCGGGCTGGCTGGAAGCAGCACTTACACGAAAGAGGACGTGGTGACCGCCACAATCAAGAAGGCCAGCACGTTCGCCGACAGCTGCGCAAAACCAGGAGCATTCGAATTGACCGTTGGCGGTAGGACGAAGGCCGTCGTGGTCCCCGTGGCCGTCTCGGTGGGGCCAGCGGTGACGAAGGTCGAAGTGAGGCTAGTTATGCTGTTGGTGTCCGTGGTGCCAGTAGCGGTGGTTGTCGACCGAGTGGTGCTGGTCAGAGTGCTTGTCGTCCACGTGTCAGAAAAGCTGGCGACTAGACCAACGGGCATGGTGTAGCCGTTGTTGTCCTTCGGCACCACCATGAGGCCATCCGCGCCCGCTGGGACTGGCACGCTTGCGAACGAGACCGAGTACTTGGAGGCATCACAACCACAGCTGGACTTCACGTTCTCCGACGCGCCGCTCGGCTTCGCGACGCTCGCCGCAGGCGTGCTGTCAACGATTACGTCATATGCGTCGACCCAGTACACCTCGTACCCCTGGACGTCCATCTGGTTGATCTCGCCATGGACCATGTTCGGGCCGAACGTAAGGGTGAACGTGACCTGATTCTCTGCCAGGTCTTCGTCCGAGCTGAGGATCATGTCGCAGACCTGGCAAACAACCTGCGGGAGCGCCTGGTGCAGGTCGTACCACTGCTCCCACGGCGCCGCGGTCTCCCACACCGCGGCGCGGTCCACGACGCTGTTGCCGGCTGGGCATGTCATCGACAGGCTGCCCTCGTACTCGATGCACGGGCTCGGCTCGACGTAGAACTTGTTGGACATGTCCAGCTCCTCCGAGTCGAAGGTCTGCGTGCAAGGTACCCCGGGCAGGATCTTTCCGGGGGCGTCGTTGGCATCGAAGGTGCAACCAGTGAAGAAACTCATCGCACATATCTCGCACTCTATCACTGTGGTGGTGGTCTCCGTGATAGTTGTGGTCGCTGTGGTCTCCGTGATAGTGGTAGTCGACGTGGCAGTGGTGGTCATGGTAGTAGTCGACGTGGCAGTGGTAGTCGTGGCAGTGGTAGACGTAACGGTGATGGAAGTTTCAGTGGTACTGGTATTGGTGATGGACGTAGAGCTACTGGTTCCGCTAGTGGTCGTCATCGTTCGATTGCTGATTGTGGTGAGTGTGCTTGATACTGTCGATGAAGATGTCCCCGTTGTTGTTATGGTCGATGTTGATGACGCGCTGGTGGTCGTCAACGTTGCACTCACACCAGTCAGAGTCAGCGTCGTGCCTGACGCGGACGTGCCCGACACTGTTGTGTACGACGCGGACGTGGCTGACGTGGACGTGACTGACGAGGACGTGGCTGACGTGGACGTGGCTGACGAGGACGTGCCTGTAGTAGTAATCGTGGTCCTGGTCGACGTGTACGTCGTCCTGGTGGTGGTCGTCGGTGTCACGGACAAGGTGGAAGTCTGGGTTGTGGAAGTTGCCGACGTCGAGCTTCCGGTGCTAGTAGTAGTGGCGGTGATGGAAGTCTTCGACGTGGTGGTCGTGGAGAAGGTAGTCGCGGTGAGAGAAGTCTCCGTCGCGGAGGTCAGCGTGCCAGCCGTGGTTGTGGTTTCAGTGGTTGTGACTGATGAGACTGTTGTAATAGTCGAGGTGATTGATGTCTTAGTTGTGCTCGACTCGGTGGTGGAAGTGGTTGACGTGTCTGTGGTTGTGCTCGACCACGTACTGGTTGCCGTAGTACTGGTCAAGGTGCTGGTAACAGATGTGACGGTCGAGGATGTGGACGTGGTGAAGGTGGTTGTTTGTACTGTGGTAGTGCACTCGCCGATGGGGTCTGAAGGGTAGAGATACGCGGCCATTGGCGGGCACTCGCTGTCATCGTCCAGAGACAGCAGAGGCACCTCGACCCCTTGGGGCAGTGAGTAGCTCGCGACCGCTGTCTTAGCCAGCCCTTCCACGACGGGGACAATCATGACATGAGTCCCTCGGATGTCGACGCTGATCAGCGCCACGGTGTAGTGATCCTCGTGGCAGCAGCCGTCGACAGTAGCTGGTGCATCGGCGTCCACTTCCACGTAGCCGATCTGATCCGCCTTCACGCCATCTCCATACGTCCAATACAGCTCGTACCCGATCACCATCGTCTCGGTCACCCATCCGCTGAGCTGGTTCTGGCCGAATGTCAGGTTGCCAGTGTACACGAAGGCCTGGGGGTCCGAGTCGGCGGTGAGGACAGGAGTGCCGCACACCCTGCACAGCACTTCGGGGTAGCTGCCGTTCGACAGCTCTGGCGCTTGGTGTCGCCCAGTCCCGTTCGGGCACGTGAGCACGGGGATGTCCTGGCTGACACACTGCGTCTGCATGGGGATACCTTGGCACGACTCTCCCGCGCTGACAGATTCGCAATTCTGCAGCGGGTACAGGCCGCAAGTGGTACAGAACGCCACAGTTGTGGTGGTGGTCACGCTGGTCTCCGTAGAGGTGATCGTAGAGGTCGTCAGGGTCGAGGTTGTGTCGGTCGAAGTCAAATGGGACGTGGTAGTCGCAGAAACCGTGGACATCGTGCTACCTGATGTGGATGTTACAGTTGATATGGTAGTAGTGCTGGAAGTGAGCGAGGTGGCCGTTTTGGTCGTGGTCGAAATAGATGTGGCGGATGTGGTAGTGGTTATTGACGTTACGGACGTGGTGGAACTCGCCGTCGTTGAGGACAAGGTAGTGCTTGAAGTCTCGGACGTGGAAGTCCCAGATGTCGAAGTCGCAGATGTAGAACTCTCCGAGGTCGTGGACCGCGTCGTGCTGGAAGACACGGTAGTGCTCGAAGTCTCCGAGGTCGTGGACCGCGTCGAGGACACAGTAGTGCTCGAAGTCTCCGAGATCGTGGACCGCGTGGTGCTGGAACTCGCAGTCGTCGAAGACACAGTGCTACTCGAAGTCTCCGAGGTCGTGGACCGCGTTGTGCTGGAGCTCGCAGTGGTCGAGGACACAGTGCTACTCGAAGTCTCCGAGGTCGTGGACCGCGTTGTGCTGGAACTCACAGTGGTCGTGGACACAGTAGTGCTCGAAGTGTCCGAGGTGGTGGACCGCGTCGTGCTGGAACTCGCAGTCGTCGAGGACCGGGACGTGCTGGAACTTTCAGAAGTCGTCGACCGCGTCGTGCTAGAAGTCTCCGTCGTTGAAGGAATGGCTGTTGGTGCAGGTGTTGGTGCTGGAGTCGGCGCTGGCGTCGGTGCCGGCGTTGGTGCTGGCGTAGGCGCTGGCGTTGGTGCAAGCGTCGGTGCCGGCGTAGGTGCTGGCGTTGGTGCTGGCGTCGGTGCTGGCGTCGGTGCTGGCGTAGGCGCTGGCGTCGGTGCGGGCGTAGGTGCTGGCGTCGGTGCTGGCGTTGGTGCTGGCGTTGGTGCCGGCGTTGGTGCTGGCGTCGGCGCGGGCGTAGGTGCTGGCGTTGGTGCTGGGGTTGGCGCTGGCGTCGGTGCCGGCGTAGGTGCTGGCGTTGGTGCTGGGGTTGGCGCTGGCGTCGGTGCTGGCGTAGGTGCTGGCGTCGGTGCTGGCGTAGGCGCTGGCGTCGGTGCTGGGGTTGGCGCTGGCGTCGGTGCGGGCGTGGGTGCCGGCGTCGGAGCTGGCGTAGGCGCTGGCGTTGGTGCCGGGGTTGGCGCTGGCGTTGGTGCTGGGGTTGGTGCCGGGGTTGGCGCTGGCGTTGGTGCTGGCGTTGGCACTGGCGTTGGTGCTGGAGTTGGCGCTGGCGTCGGTGCTGGCGTAGGTGCTGGCGTCGGTGCTGGCGTAGGCGCTGGCGTCGGTGCTGGCGTAGGCGCTGGCGTCGGTGCTAGCGTTGGTGCTGGCGTTGGTGCTGGGGTTGGCGCTGGCGTCGGTGCGGGCGTAGGTGCTGGCGTAGGTGCTGGCGTAGGTGCTGGCGTAGGTGCTGACGTAGGTGCTGGCGTCGGTGCTGGCGTAGGCGCTGGCGTTGGTGCTGGCGTCGGCGGTGTCTGGGAGGACCCTGTCGTGGTGGAACTCGAAGACCCCGAGGTCGTGGACACCGTCGTACTAGAACTCGCGGACGTCGAGGACACGGTAGTGCTTGAAGTCTCCGAGGTCGTGGACCGCGTCGTGCTGGAACTCGCAGTCGTCGAGGACACAGTAGTGCTCGAAGTATCCGAGGTGGTGGACCGCGTCGTGCTGGAACTCGCAGTCGTCGAGGACACAGAGGTGCTGGAACTCACAGAAGTCGAGGAGGTCATGGACTCCGTCGTGCTGGAAGTCTCCGTTGTCGAGGACACGGTAGTGCTGGAACTGTCAGAGGTCGTGCTGCTAGAACTCCCAGTGGTGGTAGTCCCAGAGGTGGTAGTCCCGGAGGTGGTAGTCCCAGAGGTAGTAGTCCCAGAGGTGGTAGTCAAGGTTGAGACCGTAGTTCTCGTTATAGTGGTCTCTGATGTTGTACCAGTCACGGCCGTAGTGGTAATCGAGGTTCCTGTTGTCTGAGTCGCCGAACTTGCCGTGGTGCTCGATGTCGTTGTCATTGTTCCTGTCGATTGAGAAGTTGTCGTTTTTGTGGTTGACGACTTTGTCGTGGTACTCGAGGCCGTTGTAGTGGTGCACAGCATGGCCGAAGAAGGTAGCGGCACGCTTGCGTAGGTGCACTGCGCGTCAGCGAAATACAAGCGTCGGTCGTTCAGTCCTCCTTCGTGGGCCCAAATCGGCACCCCGTACTCTACCAAGGCGTCTTGTGCGCCAGCGGAGAGGGCGCAGGATACGCCGATCATCCACGCCAGCCCCGCGCTGAGCGACGCCATTGCTGCGGACACTTAGCCGCTGACGTCGCGGATGCTTGCCCAAGAGGGAGCTTGCTTGATGTATTTTGAGCCAAAATGGCTACGGACTCCAACTCGGGACCATCATGTTAGATACCCCAATGGCAAATCTGGAAAAGCACCCGCCGAAAAAGCAGTGTCAAATTATCCCACATCTGGTGCCGATATATTGATTGTGTCGGACTCTTGTGGGGCCCCACGTTGGGGGCTCCCAGACGACCACACGTGAGATCCCCCGCCCCGTGGGCGGCCTGGGCCTGGACACGTGGAAACACGTGGTTCCAGCCTTGGGCAACCGTGTTAGATACAGTCGGGGCGTTGACCTCAGGAACCTTAAATAAGGAACGAGGCCCCTTGATCCCAAAAGTTCAGCTTGGATTTCCCATCGAAAACCTCAGGAAAACCAAAGCCACACTGTAAAACAATCAAGGAACACCGAGCCCCTCCCCAACGAGAAGGGTTCCTTCTTCAGCGCCCCGACTGTACCCCTCTGGGTGGCCTGGGCACGTGGAAAACACGTGGACCCAGCTCGGGACCACCCTACTAGATACCTCTTTTTGTTCTGGGTGGCCTGGGCACATGAGACATGTGGTTCCAGCGAGGTGCAAGCGGCAACAATCTCAGATACCCCCTCCCACCTGTGGCGGCCTGGACACGTAACAGCACGTGGCTCCAGCTCGAGACCATCATGTTCGATACCGCACCGTGGGTGGCCTCGGCACGCGAAGACACGTGGTTCCAGCTCGGGACCACCATGCTGGATATTCCCTTCCCTGGGTGGCCTGGACATATGAAACTACGTGGTTCCAGCTCGGGACAGCCATGCTAGATGCCCCTCTGGGCGGCCTGGACACAGGATTACACGTGAGTCCAGCTCAGGGCCACCATGTTGGATACCTCTCTTGTGGGCCTGGACACGTGCAAACATGTGGTTCCAGCTCGGGACCACCGTGTTAGATACCCCAGGAAGAAATCTCGAACATCACCCGCCGCGGAAACCGTGCCACATGTTTACGCATCGGGTGCGGTGTTGTTGATATTGTCTGGCTCTTGTGGGGCCCCGATGCTGGGGTCTCCTAGACGACCACACGTTAGAGTCCCCCCCCCGTGGGTGCCCCGCACACGTGAGAGCACGTGGTTCCAGCTCGGGGCAACCATGCTGGATAGATATCCCCCCTGCGTGGCCTGGACACGTTGAAAACACGTGGACCTGGCCCGGCACGGAAACGGAACGAGCGCTGCAGCAACAGAAGCCAAAATTGCGCACACCACCGTTCGTACTGGGAGCCTTGGCGTTGAGAGCCTCTTACCTCACCCCTCGCTCTCGGGAGCCTTGCTGTTCAGAGATTGTTGCGTTGCCGCCCGTTCCTGAGCCTTGGCTGGGCCTTGGTGTCAGGAACTTGTTACGTCACCGCTCTCTGCTGGGAGCCTTGGTCTTATCAGCTTGTGTACGTCACCGTTCGCTCTTGGGAGCCTTGGCGTAAAGAGCTGTTTGCGTTACCGATCGCTCTTTATTTGGCGTCTCTGGGCCTTCGTGGGAGTCATATTGAAACCCTTTTAGAGCCCTTTTGGGGGCCTCTTGGGAATTCTTGGGGGGCTCTGGGGGCCTCCTGGGAGCGTCTTGGGGCGAAAGGCTAGACTTTTGGGTTCCTGATCCCCCTCTTGGGGCCGTCTCGGGGCCCTATTGGGCCGTCTTGGGCGCCTCTTGGGCCGCCTGGGGGCCCTCTTGGGCCGTTTTGGGGGCCTCTTGGGAGCCTCTTGGGCTGTCTTGGGCGGTCTTTGGGGCCTCGTGGACCGTCTTCAACGCCGTGGAAGCCGAAAAGCCGCGCATGCTAAAAATATACGTTTCCCCAAAAAGGGAATCAATGATGTTGGCCTCCTGCTGGCCTCTTGGGACGCCTCTTGCAGGCCTCTTGGGCCTTCTTGGGAGGCTCCGGGGGCCTCCTGGGAGCGTCTTGGGGCGAAAGGCTAGACTTTTCGGTTCGTGGTCCCCCTCTTGGGGCCGTCTTGGGGCCCTCTTGGGCCGTCTTGGGCGCCTCTTGGACCGTCTGGGGGCCCTCTTGGGCCGTTTTGGAGGCCTCTTGGGAGCCTGTTGGGCCGTCTTGGGGCGGTTTTGGGAGCCTCGTGGACCGTCGTCAACGCCGTGGAAGCCGAAAAGCCGCATATGCGAAACGTGCACGTTTTCCCAAGGAAAATCAATGATTTTGGCCTCTTGGGGCCCTCTTGGGACGCCCCTTGGGCGCCTCTTGGGGGCCTCTTGGGGGCCACTTGAGCCGTCTTGGGCTCTCTGGGAGCGCTCTTGGGCCGCCTTGGGGGGGAACCCGAAACACATGCAAAAACCCGAGGGAAAGCCCGAAAACGGCCGTTACCAACATTGCATCCGGCCCTCGCCCCTCCCCTGGACCCCTCCCTTAAGGGCTTCGCCCCAACTCAACGTCATCACTCGTACCTCGCTCTTTCCATTATCCAGCTCGGGACCACCATATTAGATGATTTGTCTGGGCGGCCTGGACACGTTGAAAACACGTGGTTCCAGCTCGGGGCCACCATTTTTTTCCTTGGGGACAAGATTGGAGCGGACCGCAGGGTTCGGCTGTGGGGCGGTAGACGCGGGCTGAGGTAAGACGGCGCACAGCACGCTGCACAAACAAGGCTGGCGACACAATTATGCCACCGAGCTGCGCAGAAAAAACAACAAGAACGGCCAGAAGCAGAACAAATCCCCTGGGGGCGTCAAATAACACAGGCGCCAGGTGGCACAACGTTGTCCAAAAGGGCATGGCCAGACCAAACCCGCCACGGAAGCTCATACCGCAAGATGCTTCCGCGGGCGCGTCGCCACGGCGGAGGCGGCACACACACAGTACAGTACAGTACAAGCGCGCCTGGGTCCCACCGACACCATAGCCCGAGGCAGGTGCGCGGGCGAGGTGGGGGGGCAGGGCACGCCTAGAGAGAAGAGGGGACTTTCGCAGCGCCCCGTTCGAACGGAGCCGGCTGGGGGCAGGGAGGAGGGAGGCAAAACGAGGCGCCGGCCAGTGATGGGGAGGCAAGGAGCCCGCGGCGGGTGCCACATAGGGCCGCCCGCAGGGCCAAGATGGCTGGAAGGTCCAGCGTGGCCTCCTGGCTGCTCGTCAGGGTGGAGGGCCCACAGACGCCGGGCGGATGGCGCAGGACGTCGTGCCTCGCGCCTCGCCCCTGCATCGCGGGCGGCAGCAGCAGCTGGTGGGCCGCCGGGCAAAAAAGGAAGCGGTTCCCGGCCCATCTATAGTTAGGATGGCGTGCGCGCCACGTGTTGTGGCCGGCTGGGAACGGCTGCGACTCTTGCAAGCAATCCGAAGTCGAGAAGAGCCCGACTAAGACTTCAATCTACCCTGTGGCTTCCACGAGGTGCACCTGGCTACCCTCCTCCCTCCCTCCTAGCCGGAGGCACCTGATTGCAAGCTAGACCTTGCTCATGTCGGGCTGGCTGGAAGCAGCACTTACACGAAAGAGGACGTGGTGACCGCCACAATCAAGAAGGCCAGCACGTTCGCCGACAGCTGCGCAAAACCAGGAGCATTCGAATTGACCGTTGGCGGTAGGACGAAGGCCGTCGTGGTCCCCGTGGCCGTCTCGGTGGGGCCAGCGGTGACGAAGGTCGAAGTGAGGCTAGTTATGCTGTTGGTGTCCGTGGTGCCAGTAGCGGTGGTTGTCGACCGAGTGGTGCTGGTCAGAGTGCTTGTCGTCCACGTGTCAGAAAAGCTGGCGACTAGACCAACGGGCATGGTGTAGCCGTTGTTGTCCTTCGGCACCACCATGAGGCCATCCGCGCCCGCTGGGACTGGCACGCTTGCGAACGAGACCGAGTACTTGGAGGCATCACAACCACAGCTGGACTTCACGTTCTCCGACGCGCCGCTCGGCTTCGCGACGCTCGCCGCAGGCGTGCTGTCAACGATTACGTCATATGCGTCGACCCAGTACACCTCGTACCCCTGGACGTCCATCTGGTTGATCTCGCCATGGACCATGTTCGGGCCGAACGTAAGGGTGAACGTGACCTGATTCTCTGCCAGGTCTTCGTCCGAGCTGAGGATCATGTCGCAGACCTGGCAAACAACCTGCGGGAGCGCCTGGTGCAGGTCGTACCACTGCTCCCACGGCGCCGCGGTCTCCCACACCGCGGCGCGGTCCACGACGCTGTTGCCGGCTGGGCATGTCATCGACAGGCTGCCCTCGTACTCGATGCACGGGCTCGGCTCGACGTAGAACTTGTTGGACATGTCCAGCTCCTCCGAGTCGAAGGTCTGCGTGCAAGGTACCCCGGGCAGGATCTTTCCGGGGGCGTCGTTGGCATCGAAGGTGCAACCAGTGAAGAAACTCATCGCACATATCTCGCACTCTATCACTGTGGTGGTGGTCTCCGTGATAGTTGTGGTCGCTGTGGTCTCCGTGATAGTGGTAGTCGACGTGGCAGTGGTGGTCATGGTAGTAGTCGACGTGGCAGTGGTAGTCGTGGCAGTGGTAGACGTAACGGTGATGGAAGTTTCAGTGGTACTGGTATTGGTGATGGACGTAGAGCTACTGGTTCCGCTAGTGGTCGTCATCGTTCGATTGCTGATTGTGGTGAGTGTGCTTGATACTGTCGATGAAGATGTCCCCGTTGTTGTTATGGTCGATGTTGATGACGCGCTGGTGGTCGTCAACGTTGCACTCACACCAGTCAGAGTCAGCGTCGTGCCTGACGCGGACGTGCCCGACACTGTTGTGTACGACGCGGACGTGGCTGACGTGGACGTGACTGACGAGGACGTGGCTGACGTGGACGTGGCTGACGAGGACGTGCCTGTAGTAGTAATCGTGGTCCTGGTCGACGTGTACGTCGTCCTGGTGGTGGTCGTCGGTGTCACGGACAAGGTGGAAGTCTGGGTTGTGGAAGTTGCCGACGTCGAGCTTCCGGTGCTAGTAGTAGTGGCGGTGATGGAAGTCTTCGACGTGGTGGTCGTGGAGAAGGTAGTCGCGGTGAGAGAAGTCTCCGTCGCGGAGGTCAGCGTGCCAGCCGTGGTTGTGGTTTCAGTGGTTGTGACTGATGAGACTGTTGTAATAGTCGAGGTGATTGATGTCTTAGTTGTGCTCGACTCGGTGGTGGAAGTGGTTGACGTGTCTGTGGTTGTGCTCGACCACGTACTGGTTGCCGTAGTACTGGTCAAGGTGCTGGTAACAGATGTGACGGTCGAGGATGTGGACGTGGTGAAGGTGGTTGTTTGTACTGTGGTAGTGCACTCGCCGATGGGGTCTGAAGGGTAGAGATACGCGGCCATTGGCGGGCACTCGCTGTCATCGTCCAGAGACAGCAGAGGCACCTCGACCCCTTGGGGCAGTGAGTAGCTCGCGACCGCTGTCTTAGCCAGCCCTTCCACGACGGGGACAATCATGACATGAGTCCCTCGGATGTCGACGCTGATCAGCGCCACGGTGTAGTGATCCTCGTGGCAGCAGCCGTCGACAGTAGCTGGTGCATCGGCGTCCACTTCCACGTAGCCGATCTGATCCGCCTTCACGCCATCTCCATACGTCCAATACAGCTCGTACCCGATCACCATCGTCTCGGTCACCCATCCGCTGAGCTGGTTCTGGCCGAATGTCAGGTTGCCAGTGTACACGAAGGCCTGGGGGTCCGAGTCGGCGGTGAGGACAGGAGTGCCGCACACCCTGCACAGCACTTCGGGGTAGCTGCCGTTCGACAGCTCTGGCGCTTGGTGTCGCCCAGTCCCGTTCGGGCACGTGAGCACGGGGATGTCCTGGCTGACACACTGCGTCTGCATGGGGATACCTTGGCACGACTCTCCCGCGCTGACAGATTCGCAATTCTGCAGCGGGTACAGGCCGCAAGTGGTACAGAACGCCACAGTTGTGGTGGTGGTCACGCTGGTCTCCGTAGAGGTGATCGTAGAGGTCGTCAGGGTCGAGGTTGTGTCGGTCGAAGTCAAATGGGACGTGGTAGTCGCAGAAACCGTGGACATCGTGCTACCTGATGTGGATGTTACAGTTGATATGGTAGTAGTGCTGGAAGTGAGCGAGGTGGCCGTTTTGGTCGTGGTCGAAATAGATGTGGCGGATGTGGTAGTGGTTATTGACGTTACGGACGTGGTGGAACTCGCCGTCGTTGAGGACAAGGTAGTGCTTGAAGTCTCGGACGTGGAAGTCCCAGATGTCGAAGTCGCAGATGTAGAACTCTCCGAGGTCGTGGACCGCGTCGTGCTGGAAGACACGGTAGTGCTCGAAGTCTCCGAGGTCGTGGACCGCGTCGAGGACACAGTAGTGCTCGAAGTCTCCGAGATCGTGGACCGCGTGGTGCTGGAACTCGCAGTCGTCGAAGACACAGTGCTACTCGAAGTCTCCGAGGTCGTGGACCGCGTTGTGCTGGAGCTCGCAGTGGTCGAGGACACAGTGCTACTCGAAGTCTCCGAGGTCGTGGACCGCGTTGTGCTGGAACTCACAGTGGTCGTGGACACAGTAGTGCTCGAAGTGTCCGAGGTGGTGGACCGCGTCGTGCTGGAACTCGCAGTCGTCGAGGACCGGGACGTGCTGGAACTTTCAGAAGTCGTCGACCGCGTCGTGCTAGAAGTCTCCGTCGTTGAAGGAATGGCTGTTGGTGCAGGTGTTGGTGCTGGAGTCGGCGCTGGCGTCGGTGCCGGCGTTGGTGCTGGCGTAGGCGCTGGCGTTGGTGCAAGCGTCGGTGCCGGCGTAGGTGCTGGCGTTGGTGCTGGCGTCGGTGCTGGCGTCGGTGCTGGCGTAGGCGCTGGCGTCGGTGCGGGCGTAGGTGCTGGCGTCGGTGCTGGCGTTGGTGCTGGCGTTGGTGCCGGCGTTGGTGCTGGCGTCGGCGCGGGCGTAGGTGCTGGCGTTGGTGCTGGGGTTGGCGCTGGCGTCGGTGCCGGCGTAGGTGCTGGCGTTGGTGCTGGGGTTGGCGCTGGCGTCGGTGCTGGCGTAGGTGCTGGCGTCGGTGCTGGCGTAGGCGCTGGCGTCGGTGCTGGGGTTGGCGCTGGCGTCGGTGCGGGCGTGGGTGCCGGCGTCGGAGCTGGCGTAGGCGCTGGCGTTGGTGCCGGGGTTGGCGCTGGCGTTGGTGCTGGGGTTGGTGCCGGGGTTGGCGCTGGCGTTGGTGCTGGCGTTGGCACTGGCGTTGGTGCTGGAGTTGGCGCTGGCGTCGGTGCTGGCGTAGGTGCTGGCGTCGGTGCTGGCGTAGGCGCTGGCGTCGGTGCTGGCGTAGGCGCTGGCGTCGGTGCTAGCGTTGGTGCTGGCGTTGGTGCTGGGGTTGGCGCTGGCGTCGGTGCGGGCGTAGGTGCTGGCGTAGGTGCTGGCGTAGGTGCTGGCGTAGGTGCTGACGTAGGTGCTGGCGTCGGTGCTGGCGTAGGCGCTGGCGTTGGTGCTGGCGTCGGCGGTGTCTGGGAGGACCCTGTCGTGGTGGAACTCGAAGACCCCGAGGTCGTGGACACCGTCGTACTAGAACTCGCGGACGTCGAGGACACGGTAGTGCTTGAAGTCTCCGAGGTCGTGGACCGCGTCGTGCTGGAACTCGCAGTCGTCGAGGACACAGTAGTGCTCGAAGTATCCGAGGTGGTGGACCGCGTCGTGCTGGAACTCGCAGTCGTCGAGGACACAGAGGTGCTGGAACTCACAGAAGTCGAGGAGGTCATGGACTCCGTCGTGCTGGAAGTCTCCGTTGTCGAGGACACGGTAGTGCTGGAACTGTCAGAGGTCGTGCTGCTAGAACTCCCAGTGGTGGTAGTCCCAGAGGTGGTAGTCCCGGAGGTGGTAGTCCCAGAGGTAGTAGTCCCAGAGGTGGTAGTCAAGGTTGAGACCGTAGTTCTCGTTATAGTGGTCTCTGATGTTGTACCAGTCACGGCCGTAGTGGTAATCGAGGTTCCTGTTGTCTGAGTCGCCGAACTTGCCGTGGTGCTCGATGTCGTTGTCATTGTTCCTGTCGATTGAGAAGTTGTCGTTTTTGTGGTTGACGACTTTGTCGTGGTACTCGAGGCCGTTGTAGTGGTGCACAGCATGGCCGAAGAAGGTAGCGGCACGCTTGCGTAGGTGCACTGCGCGTCAGCGAAATACAAGCGTCGGTCGTTCAGTCCTCCTTCGTGGGCCCAAATCGGCACCCCGTACTCTACCAAGGCGTCTTGTGCGCCAGCGGAGAGGGCGCAGGATACGCCGATCATCCACGCCAGCCCCGCGCTGAGCGACGCCATTGCTGCGGACACTTAGCCGCTGACGTCGCGGATGCTTGCCCAAGAGGGAGCTTGCTTGATGTATTTTGAGCCAAAATGGCTACGGACTCCAACTCGGGACCATCATGTTAGATACCCCAATGGCAAATCTGGAAAAGCACCCGCCGAAAAAGCAGTGTCAAATTATCCCACATCTGGTGCCGATATATTGATTGTGTCGGACTCTTGTGGGGCCCCACGTTGGGGGCTCCCAGACGACCACACGTGAGATCCCCCGCCCCGTGGGCGGCCTGGGCCTGGACACGTGGAAACACGTGGTTCCAGCCTTGGGCAACCGTGTTAGATACAGTCGGGGCGTTGACCTCAGGAACCTTAAATAAGGAACGAGGCCCCTTGATCCCAAAAGTTCAGCTTGGATTTCCCATCGAAAACCTCAGGAAAACCAAAGCCACACTGTAAAACAATCAAGGAACACCGAGCCCCTCCCCAACGAGAAGGGTTCCTTCTTCAGCGCCCCGACTGTACCCCTCTGGGTGGCCTGGGCACGTGGAAAACACGTGGACCCAGCTCGGGACCACCCTACTAGATACCTCTTTTTGTTCTGGGTGGCCTGGGCACATGAGACATGTGGTTCTAGCGAGGTGCAAGCGGCAACAATCTCAGATACCCCCTCCCACCTGTGGCGGCCTGGACACGTAACAGCACGTGGCTCCAGCTCGAGACCATCATGTTCGATACCGCACCGTGGGTGGCCTCGGCACGCGAAGACACGTGGTTCCAGCTCGGGACCACCATGCTGGATATTCCCTTCCCTGGGTGGCCTGGACATATGAAACTACGTGGTTCTAGCTCGGGACAGCCATGCTAGATGCCCCTCTGGGCGGCCTGGACACAGGATTACACGTGAGTCCAGCTCAGGGCCACCATGTTGGATACCTCTCTTGTGGGCCTGGACACGTGCAAACATGTGGTTCCAGCTCGGGACCACCGTGTTAGATACCCCAGGAAGAAATCTCGAACATCACCCGCCGCGGAAACCGTGCCACATGTTTACGCATCGGGTGCGGTGTTGTTGATATTGTCTGGCTCTTGTGGGGCCCCGATGCTGGGGTCTCCTAGACGACCACACGTTAGAGTCCCCCCCCCGTGGGTGCCCCGCACACGTGAGAGCACGTGGTTCCAGCTCGGGGCAACCATGCTGGATAGATATCCCCCCTGCGTGGCCTGGACACGTTGAAAACACGTGGACCTGGCCCGGCACGGAAACGGAACGAGCGCTGCAGCAACAGAAGCCAAAATTGCGCACACCACCGTTCGTACTGGGAGCCTTGGCGTTGAGAGCCTCTTACCTCACCCCTCGCTCTCGGGAGCCTTGCTGTTCAGAGATTGTTGCGTTGCCGCCCGTTCCTGAGCCTTGGCTGGGCCTTGGTGTCAGGAACTTGTTACGTCACCGCTCTCTGCTGGGAGCCTTGGTCTTATCAGCTTGTGTACGTCACCGTTCGCTCTTGGGAGCCTTGGCGTAAAGAGCTGTTTGCGTTACCGATCGCTCTTTATTTGGCGTCTCTGGGCCTTCGTGGGAGTCATATTGAAACCCTTTTAGAGCCCTTTTGGGGGCCTCTTGGGAATTCTTGGGGGGCTCTGGGGGCCTCCTGGGAGCGTCTTGGGGCGAAAGGCTAGACTTTTGGGTTCCTGATCCCCCTCTTGGGGCCGTCTCGGGGCCCTGTTGGGCCGTCTTGGGCGCCTCTTGGGCCGCCTGGGGGCCCTCTTGGGCCGTTTTGGGGGCCTCTTGGGAGCCTCTTGGGCTGTCTTGGGCGGTCTTTGGGGCCTCGTGGACCGTCTTCAACGCCGTGGAAGCCGAAAAGCCGCGCATGCTAAAAATATACGTTTCCCCAAAAAGGGAATCAATGATGTTGGCCTCCTGCTGGCCTCTTGGGACGCCTCTTGCAGGCCTCTTGGGCCTTCTTGGGAGGCTCCGGGGGCCTCCTGGGAGCGTCTTGGGGCGAAAGGCTAGACTTTTCGGTTCGTGGTCCCCCTCTTGGGGCCGTCTTGGGGCCCTCTTGGGCCGTCTTGGGCGCCTCTTGGACCGTCTGGGGGCCCTCTTGGGCCGTTTTGGGGGCCTCTTGGGAGCCTGTTGGGCCGTCTTGGGGCGGTTTTGGGAGCCTCGTGGACCGTCGTCAACGCCGTGGAAGCCGAAAAGCCGCATATGCGAAACGTGCACGTTTTCCCAAGGAAAATCAATGATTTTGGCCTCTTGGGGCCCTCTTGGGACGCCCCTTGGGCGCCTCTTGGGGGCCTCTTGGGGGCCACTTGAGCCGTCTTGGGCTCTCTGGGAGCGCTCTTGGGCCGCCTTGGGGGGGAACCCGAAACACATGCAAAAACCCGAGGGAAAGCCCGAAAACGGCCGTTACCAACATTGCATCCGGCCCTCGCCCTTCCCCTGGACCCCTCCCTTAAGGGCTTCGCCCCAACTCAACGTCATCACTCGTACCTCGCTCTTTCCATTATCCAGCTCGGGACCACCATATTAGATGATTTTTCTGGGCGGCCTGGACACGTTGAAAACACGTGGTTCCAGCTCGGGGCCACCATTTCTTCCTTGGGGACAAGATTGGAGCGGACCGCAGGGTTCGGCTGTGGGGCGGTAGACGCGGGCTGAGGTAAGACGGCGCACAGCACGCTGCACAAACAAGGCTGGCGACACAATTATGCCACCGAGCTGCGCAGAAAAAACAACAAGAACGGCCAGAAGCAGAACAAATCCCCTGGGGGCGTCAAATAACACAGACGCCAGGTGGCACAGCGTTGTCCCGAGGGCATGGCCAGACCAAACCCGCCACGGAAGCTCATACCGCAAGATGCTTCCGCGGGCGCGTCGCCACGGCGGAGGCGGCACACACAGTACAGTACAAGCGCGCCTGGGTCCCACCGACACCATAGCCCGAGGCAGGTGCGCGGGCGAGGTGGGGGGGCAGGGCACGCCTCGAGAGAAGAGGGGACTTTCGCAGCGCCCCGTTCGAACGGAGCCGGCTGGGGGCAGGGAGGAGGGAGGCAAAACGAGGCGCCGGCCAGTGATGGGGAGGCAAGGAGCCCGCGGCGGGTGCCACAGAGGGTCGCCCGCAGGGCCAAGATGGCTGGAAGGTCCAGCGTGGCCTCCTGGCTGCTCGTCAGGGTGGAGGGCCCACAGACGCCGGGCGGATGGCGCAGGACGTCGTGCCTCGCGCCTCGCCCCTGCATCGCGGGCGGCAGCAGCAGCTGGTGGGCCGCCGGGAAAAAAGGAAGCGGTTCCCGGCCCATCTATAGTTAGGATGGCGTGCGCGCCACGTGTTGTGGCCGGCTGGGAACGGCTGCGACTCCTGCAAGCATTCCGAAGTCGAGAAGAGCCCGACTAAGACTTCAATCTACCCTGTGGCCTCCACGAGGTGCACCTGGCTACCCTCCTCCCTCCCTCCTAGCCGGAGGCAGGGCCTGATTGCAAGCTAGACCTTGCTCATGTCGGGCTGGCTGGAAGCAGCACTTACACGAAGGCGGACGTGGTGACCGCCACAATCAAGAAGGCCAGCACGTTCGCCGACAGCTGCGCAAAACCAGGAGCATTCGAATTGACCGTTGGCGGTAGGACGAAGGCCGTCGTGGTCCCCGTGGCCGTCTCGGTGGGGCCAGCGGTGACGAAGGTCGAAGTGAGACTAGTTATGCTGTTGGTGTCCGTGGTGCCAGTAGCGGTGGTTGTCGACCGAGTGGTGCTGGTCAGAGTGCTTGTCGTCCACGTGTCAGAAAAGCTGGCGACTAGACCAACGGGCATGGTGTAGCCGTTGTTGTCCGTCGGCACCACCATGAGGCCATCCGCGCCCGCTGGGACTGGCACGCTTGCGAACGAGACCGAGTACTTGGAGGCATCACAACCACAGCTGGACTTCACGTTCTCCGACGCGCCGCTCGGCTTCGCGACGCTCGCCGCAGGCGTGCTGTCAACGATTACGTCATATGCGTCGACCCAGTACACCTCGTACCCCTGGACGTCCATCTGGTTGATCTCGCCATGGACCATGTTCGGGCCGAACGTAAGGGTGAACGTGACCTGATTCTCTGCCAGGTCTTCGTCCGAGCTGAGGATCACGTCGCAGACCTGGCAAACAACCTGCGGGAGCGCCTGGTGCAGGTCGTACCACTGCTCCCACGGCGCCGCGGTCTCCCACACCGCGGCGCGGTCCACGACGCTGTTGCCGGCTGGGCATGTCATCGACAGGCTGCCCTCGTACTCGATGCACGGGCTCGGCTCGACGTAGAACTTGTTGGACATGTCCAGCTCCTCCGAGTCGAAGGTCTGCGTGCAAGGTACCCCGGGCAAGATCTTTCCGGGGGCGTCGTTGGCATCGAAGGTGCAACCAGTGAAGAAGCTCATCGCACATATCTCGCACTCTATCACTGTGGTGGTGGTCTCGGTGATAGTTGTGGTCGCCGTGGTCTCCGTGATAGTGGTAGTCGACGTGGCAGTCGTGGTCACGGTAGTAGTCGACGTGGCAGTCGTAGTCGTGGCAGTGGTAGAGGTAACGGTGATGGAAGTTTCAGTGGTACTGGTATTGGTGATGGACGTAGAACTACTGGTTCCGCTAGTGGTCGTCATCGTTCGATTGCTGATTGTGGTGAGTGTGCTTGATACTGTCGATGAAGATGTCCCCGTTGTTGTTATGGTCGATGTTGATGAAGCGCTGGTGGTCGTCATTGTTGCACTCACACCAGTCAGAGTCAGAGACGTGCCTGACGCGGACGTGCCCGACACGGATGTGTACGACGCGGACGTGGCTGACGTGGACGTGACTGACGAGGACGTGGCTGACGTGGACGTGGCTGACGAGGACGTGCCTGTAGTAGTGATCGTGGTCCTGGTCGAAGTGTACGTCGTCCTGGTGGTGGTCGTCGGTGTCACGGACAATGTGGAAGTCTGGGTTGTGGAAGTTGCCGACGTCGAGCTTCCGGTGCTAGTAGTAGTGGCGGTGATGGAAGTCTTCGACGTGGTGGTCGCGGAGAAGGTCGTCGCGGTGAGAGAAGTCTCCGTCGCGGAGGTCAGCGTGCCAGCCGTGGTTGTGGTTTCAGTGGTTGTGACTGATGAGACTGTTGTAATCGTCGAGGTGATTGATGTCTTAGTTGTGGTCGACTCGGTGGTGGAGGTGGTTGACGTGTCTGTGGTTGTGCTCGACCACGTACTGGTTGCCGTAGTACTGGTCAAGGTGCTGGTAACAGATGTGACGGTCGAGGATGTGGACGTGGTGAAGGTGGTTGTTTGCACTGTGGTAGTGCACTCGCCGATGGGGTCTGACGGGTAGAGATACGCGGCCATCGGCGGGCACTCGCTGTCATCGTCCAGAGACAGCAGAGGCACCTCGACCCCTTGGGGCAGTGAGTAGCTCGCGACCGCTGTCTTGGCCAGCCCTTCCACGACGGGGACAATCATGACATGGGTCCCGCGGATGTCGACGCTGATCAGCGCCACGGTGTAGTGATCCTCGTGGCAGCAGCCGTCGACAGTAGCTGGTGCATCGGCGTCCACTTCCACGTAGCCGATCTGATCCGCCTTCACGCCATCTCCATACGTCCAGTACAGCTCGTACCCGATCACCATCGTCTCGGTCACCCATCCGCTCAGCTGGTTCTGTCCGAATGTCAGGTTGCCAGTGTACACGAAGGCCTGGGGGTCCGAGTCGGCGGTGAGGACAGGAGTGCCGCACACCCTGCACAGCACTTCGGGGTAGCTGCCGTTCGACAGCTCTGGCGCTTGGTGTCGCCCAGTCCCGTTCGGGCACGTGAGCACGGGGATGTCCTGGCTGACACACTGCGTCTGCATGGGGATACCTTGGCACGACTCTCCCGCGTTGACAGATTCGCAATTCTGCAGCGGGTAGAGGCCGCAAGTGGTACAGAACGCCACAGTTGTGGTGGTGGTCACGCTGGTCTCCGTAGAGGTGATCGTAGAGGTCGTCAGGGTCGAGGTTGTGTCGGTCGAAGTCAAATGTGACGTGGTAGTCGCAGAAACCGTGGACATCGTGCTACCTGATGTGGTTGAAACAGTTGATCTGGTAGTAGTGCTGGAAGTGAGCGAGGTGGCCGTTTTGGTCGTGGTCGAAATAGATGTGGCGGATGTGGTAGTGGTTATTGACGTTACGGACGTGGTGGAACTCGCCGTCGTTGAGGACAAGGTAGTGCTTGAAGTCTCGGACGTGGAAGTCCTAGATGTCGAAGTCGCAGATGTAGAACTCTCCGAGGTCGTGGACCGCGTCGTGCTGGAAGACACGGTAGTGCTCGAAGTCTCCGAGGTCGTGGACCGCGTCGAGGACACAGTAGTGCTCGAAGTCTCCGAGATCGTGGACCGCGTGGTGCTGGAACTCGCAGTCGTCGAGGACACAGTGCTACTCGAAGTCTCCGAGATCGTGGACCGCGTGGTGCTGGAACTCGCAGTCGTCGAAGACACAGTGCTACTCGAAGTCTCCGAGGTCGTGGACCGCGTTGTGCTGGAGCTCGCAGTGGTCGAGGACACAGTAGTGCTCGAAGTGTCCGAGGTGGTGGACCGCGTCGTGCTGGAACTCGCAGTCGTCGAGGACCTGGACGTGCTGGAACTTTCGGAAGTCGTGGACCGCGTCGTGCTGGAAGTCTCCGTCGTTGAAGGGATGGCTGTTGGTGCAGGTGTTGGTGCTGGAGTCGGTGCTGGCGTCGGTGCTGGCGTTGGTGCTGGCGTAGGCGCTGGCGTTGGTGCTGGCGTCGGTGCCAGGGTCGGTGCTGGCGTTGGTGCTGGCGTAGGCGCTGGCGTCGGTGCCAGCGTCGGTGCTGGCGTTGGTGCTGGCGTCGGCGCTGGTGTCGGTGCCGGCGTAGGTGCTGGCGTTGGTGCTGGGGTTGGCGCTGGCGTCGGTGCCGGCGTAGGTGCTGGCGTCGGTGCCGGCGTAGGTGCTGGCGTCGGTGCTGGCGTTGGTGCTGGCGTCGGTGCGGGCGTGGGTGCCGGCGTCGGTGCTGGCGTAGGCGCTGGCGTTGGTGCTGGGGTTGGTGCCGGCGTAGGTGCTGGCGTCGGTGCTGGCGTTGGTGCTGGCGTCGGTGCCGGCGTAGGTGCTGGCGTCGGTGCTGGCGTAGGTGGCGTCCGGCGCCGCGTGCTGGCGTTGGTGCTGGCGTCGGCGCTGGCGTTGGTGCTGGCGTCGGTGCTGGCGTTGGTGCTGGCGTCGGCGCTGGCGTCGGTGCCGGCGTCGGTGCTGGCGTTGGTGCTGGGGTTGGCGCTGGCGTCGGTGCCTGCGTAGGTGCTGGCGTCGGTGCCGGCGTAGGTGCTGGCGTCGGTGCTGGCGTTGGTGCTGGCGTCGGTGCCGGCGTTGGTGCTGGCGTCGGTGCTGGCGTGGGTGCTGGCGTCGGTGCTGGTGTAGGCGCTGGCGTTGGTGATGGCGTTGGCGGTGTCTGGGAGGACCCTGTCGTGGTGGAACTCGAAGACCCCAAGGTCGTGGACACCGTCGTACTAGAACTCGCAGTCGTCGAGGACACGGTAGTGCTCGAAGTCTCCGAGGTCGTGGACCGCGTCGTGCTGGAACTCGCAGTCGTCGAGGACACAGTAGTGCTCGAAGTCTCCGAGGTGGTGGACCGCGTCGTGCTGGAACTCGCAGTCGTCGTGGACACAGAGGTGCTGGAACTCACAGAAGTCGAGGAGGTCATGGACTCCGTCGTGCTGGAAGTCTCCGTCGTCGAGGACACGGTAGTGCTGGAACTATCAGAGGTCGTGCTGCTAGAACTCCCAGTGGTGGTAGTCACAGAGGTGGTAGTCCCAGAGGTGGTAGTCCCAGAGGTGGTAGTCCCAGAGGTGGTAGTCCCAGAGGTGGTAGTCAAGGTTGAGACCGTAGTTCTCGTTTTAGTGGTCTCTGATGTTGTACCAGTCACGGCCGTAGTGGTCATCGAAGTTCCTGTCGTCTGAGTCGTCGAACTTGCTGTGGTGCTCGATGTCGTTGTCACTGTTCCTGTCGATTCAGAAGTTGTCGTTTTTGTGGTTGACGACTTTGTAGTGGTACTCGAGGCCGTCGTAGTGGTGCACAACATGGCCGAAGAAGGTAGCGGCACGCTCGCGTAAGTGCACTGCGCGTCGGCGAAATACAAACGTCGGTCGTTCAGTCCTCCTTCGTGGGCCCAAAGGGGCACCCCGTACTCTGCCAAGGCGTCTTGTGCGCCAGCGGAGAGGGCGCAGGATACGCCGATCATCCACGCCAGCCCCGCGCTGAACGACGCCATTGTTGCGGATACTTAGCCGCTGGCGTCGCAGATGCTTCCCAAACAAGAACTTCCTTGATGTATTGAGTCACAATTGCTATGGATCCCAACTCGGAACCACCATGGTAGATACCCCAGGGAGAAATAAGGAAAACGACCAGTCCAAGAAACTCTGTCAGGTTATTACACATCTGGTGCCGATTTATCGGGTTTGGTCTGGCTCCTGTGGGCCCAAGCTGGGGGCTCCCAGAGGGTTACATGTTAGATACCCCGCCCCGTAGCTGGCCAGCACATGTAAAAACATGTGGTCCCGGCTCGGGGCAACAATGTTAGATACCCCTTCTGGGTGGCCTGGACATGTGAAAACACGCGGTTCCAGCTCGGGACCACAACATTAGATACCTTTTCTTTCCTGGGTGGCCTGGACATATGAATTCAGATGGTTCGAGCGAGGGGCAACGACCACAATCTTAGGAACCCCGCCACCCAAAGCGGCCTGGACACATGAAAACATGTGGTTCCAGCTCGGGACCACCAGCATAGATACCCCCCCTGGCTGGCCTGGACACGTACAAAATATGGCTCCAGCTCGGGTCCACCATGTTCGATGTCCCCCTGGGTGGCCTAGACACGTGAAATCACATGGTTCAAGCTCGGGGTAGCTATGTTAGATACCCCTCTGGGTGGCCTGGACGCATGACAACATGTGAGTCCAGCTCGGGGCCTCCATGTTGGATGCCTCTCTTTGGGGCCTGGACAGATTAAAACATGTGGTTCCAGCTCGGGACCACCATGTTGGATAACAAAAGAAAACATCTTGAAAATCACCCGCCGCAGAACTCGTGCCAAAGTATTGCACATCTGGCGTCGTGCTATTGATGTTGCCTGGCTCTAGATAGTGCGGGGGGGTCCCAAGCGACCACACGTTAGATCCCCCGTGGGTGGAACGCACACGCAAAAGCAGGTGGTTCCAGCTCGGGGCAACCATGTTATACACCCCCTGGGTGACCTGGACACATGGAAAAACATGGCTCAAACTCGGCACCCCTATGTTAGATACTGTTCTGTGTGGCCTGGGCACGTGAACACACGTGGTGTCAGCTCGGGGCCACCAAGTTAGATACCCCCCTAGGTGGCATGGACACGCAAAAGCATGATTTCAGCTTGGGTCCACCATTTCAGATATCCCCCCTGAGTGGCCTGGACAAGTGAAACCACGCGGTTCCAGCTCGGCACAGCCATGTTAGATACCTCTCTGGGTGGTCTGGACACATGGCAACACGCGAGTCCAGCTCGGGGCCACCATGTTGGATACCCCCCTGGGTGGCCTGGACACGTACGACCTCGTGGCTTCAGCTCGGGACAGCCATGTTAGATACCCCAGGGAGAAATCTCAAACATCACCCGCCGAAGAAATTGTGCTTACTACACATCTGGTGCCGTTTTCTTGATTTGGTCTGGCTCTTGGTGGCCCCCACGCTGGGGACTCCTAAGCGTCCGCACGTGGTTCCAGCTCGGGGCCGCCATGTTAGATACCCCCAACATGGCCTGGACACGTGACAAACACATGGCTCAAGCTCGGAAGCTCTATGTTAGATACTGTTCTGGGCTGCCTGGAAAAGTGAAATCATGTGGTTCCAGCGGGGGGCCACCATGTTAGATACATTTCTGAGTGGCCTGGGCGCGTGAAAATACGTGGTTCCAGCTCGGGGGAATGTCAGATACCACAGGGAGAAATCTGGATAATCACCAGCCGAAGGAATTGCGTCAAGTTATTACACATCTGGTGTCGATCTAGTGATTATGTCTGGCTCTTGTGCCCACCCCCCACGCTGGGGGCTACCAGACGACCATAGGTTAGATACCCTCCCCGCGGCTGGCCCGCACACGTAGAAACACTGGGTTCCAGCTCGGGGCCACCATGTTAGATACCCCTTCTGGGTGGCCAGGTCATGGAAAACACGAGGTTCCAGCTCGGGGCAGCCATGTTAGATACCCCTCTGGATGGCCTGGACAAGTGGGAAACACGTGGTTCCAGCTCGGGGCCACCATGTCAGATACCCCTCTGGGTGGCCTGGGCACGTACAAACACTTGGCTCACGCCCGGGACCACCATCTTAGATGCCCCCGTGAGCGGCCCGCTTAACACCTGGTTCCATCTGGGGACAGCCATGTTAGATACCCCCCTCGGCAACCTGGGCACGAGAAAACAAGCATTTCGCCTGAGACATCCTCTGAATGCTGGCGTCCAGGAGAGGAGCAACTTATAGGACAATAAAGCGTTTCGCTAGAGACATCCTCAACGAATTCTGCAACACAAGCGTTTCGTTCGAGACATCCGCAATAAACGACCATGTCTACTTGATCCTGTGTTTTGTCGATCGGAATGTCAAACACCAGCGTTTCGTTCGGGACATCCTCACGATTCAATTCCGCCACTCCTGCGCGAACTTGTTATCAATCGGAGAATAATTCCACCGGCCCTCGCAAGTCGAGGCCGAGGATGAAACGAACGTAAAGAGAACCCTGGGCCTCTGCCCTTTCGGGAAAAAACAGGATCGACCCACGAACCCTGCTACGGGCATGGCTACGTTTTTAACACACCTGAGTGGGCGACGGGCAATTGCAAGGCTGAGTGTATCGATCTTGATGTACCGTGCCAAGGGCTGTGCGATATAACGCCGTGCCGAATTTCGATGTGTCATGCCGCGATTGTGCTCTATTGCGTTGTGGATCGAGTTCTCCTATGCAGCCGAGTCCTGACTGAACTGATCTGGATCTTGCAGTAAGCTCGAGCTGCCTGAGCCTATAGTAGCTGCCCCAGAGCTAGGGGAACACGCCAGGGGGACGCGCCGCGGAACGTCCCACGGGACGCGTCAGGGGTCGTGCCAGGGGACGTGCCATGGGGATGCACCGGCGGGACGTGCCATGGGGACGCGCTACGGAACGTGCCAACGGACGTGCCACGGGACGCGCCAGAGGACACGCCGCGCAACGTGCCAGGGGGACTTGCCATGGGACTCGCCACGGAACGTGCCAAGTTGCAAGGCTGAATGTATCGATCTTGATGTACAGTGCCAAGGGCTGTGCTGTGCAGCGCCGTGCTGAATTGCGATGTGCCATGCCGCGATTGTGCGCTATGGCGTTGTGGATCGAGTCCTCCTTTGCATCCGAGTCCTGACTGAACTGATCTGGACCTGAAGCACGAGCTGCTTGAGCCACGAGCTGCCTGAGCACATAGTAGCTGACCCAGAATTAATTGACAGGGGGACATGCCAGGGGGACGCACCGCGGAACGTCCCACGGGACGCGTCAGGGGTCGTGCCAGGGGACGTGCCATGGGGATGCACCGGCGGGACGTGCCATGGGGACGCGCTACGGAGCGTGCCAACGGACGTGCCACGGGACGCGCCAGAGGACACGCCGCGCGATGTGCCAGGGGGACTCGCCACGGGACCTGCCACAGAGCGTGACAAGGAACGTGCCAGGGAACGCGTCAGGGAACGTGCCGCGGGCCGCCCCTGACCCAGGGCCAGGATCCCTCGTAAATTACAATGCGTCCGCGCTCCCAGGGCTACGATCCATTGTAAATTACGCTGCGTCGCTCCCAGGGCCCAACACCCATACGCTTTCCGACCACAAGCTGGTACAGTAACAATGGGTGTGCAGTTCGACGCTCCACAACCTACTGCTGGATGCTCCTGGTTGCGGGCAGCACGCTACGGCAAGCGGAAACCCGACCAAGACGAAGCACGAAGCGACGCCCAAGGCAGCACAACCACGACTACGACGCAAACCGGGAGCAGACCAGCGACGCAGCACGAGCGACAACAACCGCACGACGCTGCAGCAGCAGCGACAGCACGACGCAGCAGCACGACGCAGCAACAGCAGCAAGACGCAGTAGCATCAGCACGACGCAGCAGCATGACGCAGACCACACCAGCAGCACGGCGCAGCAACACAACCAGCCAGCACGCAACAAATCGGAACCACATGTCGACGCAGCACGACCGCTCGAGGGCCCAAGCGGCCCACGACCTCCGAGCGACCAACGAACGAGCAACGACCAATGGGGACACCGTGGAGGGGTTTGGCTGCACGTTGGCGCGCCCTGCCCGCCTACATCCACGGGGGCACCATCGACGAATGGTGGACCGACTGGAGTGCGCGAGCAGAGGCAGTGCTACAATCCCAGGCGACGGTAGTCTTGACCCAGGGCACAGTCCCAAAATCCGACATCTCTTTCGCAACGTGGCAAAGGAGAGAACAAGACGACGACGTGTGGACAAAACACACGCGGCAACTACGCCTACTAATCCAACGGCTCTGGACCCCGCCGGCACGGCGAGGGAGGCAAGCGGCCGGGGACCTAGCGAAGTGGGCGAGGAAAAATCACAAACTGTGGCGCTCTGTGATGGGTGGCGACATGCCGGACTCGGAGCCAGCAGCAACGGAACAGGCGGAAAAGGCGCTCGCTACAGCCATGAAGGGGTGCAAGAACGAACGCGTCAAATGCTAGAGAAAACGTCTACAGGCCGACGGGCTTGGGAAGACCACGGCGGCCTGGATCCGTAACGCAGTCAGCACGTACCACAACGTATCTGTGCAGGACGACACCAAGCACGACCACGACGAAAACGACACCACGCCCACCAACTACTTTGCACAAAACGCAGTGGAACGCATCCGCGATTACTACGAGAAGCATTTCACGGCTTGTGGACACGGCAACGACACGGACGGTTACTTCTACCATTACGACGACTGCATCGAGGAGGCACGACAAGAAGTCCGACATGAGCAAGGGCAGCGCGACCACTGGGCACGACACGCAACTGCAACCCTTGGCAACTTTGACCACTGGGCACCGCCAGCGGCGCCGCAGTTCCGCCGCATGTTACACGGGGGCACGGCAGCAGGACCAGACCAATGGGCTCCCTCGGAGCTTATGGAGGAGCTGGAGGAGCTGGTGGACGTGGAGGACTGGAGGAGCTGGTGGAGAGCCGGTGGACATCTGAGAAGCTGGTGGACATCTGAGTCTACGCCGTGGAGCACGGCACAGGTGGAGGGCAGACCAAATGGCCACCTACCTCAGCCCCGCCTTCCTCCCCACGCAGGGAGGCGGACTCAGAGGGAGATCCCTCGAGTCCCTCATCGAGCCTTACCTTTCGCTCATTGAAGAGATTATTGCAGCAAGCCGCTACGGCGACAGAGACGGCGACCTCGGTGACCTCACAGGGGGAAGAACGACGTTTGCTGCGAGAGAGACAAGCCGAACTTCACGTCAAATCGTGGGACTACGCTTCTGCTTTCGACCGGGTTTCTCCGCGGATCGTGGGCGAGATTTGGGAGCGACTTGGGGTGCCGACCAAGATCGCCGACAGCATCGTGCAAATCTGGACGCGACAGGAGCGATGGATTGAGATGGGGCAGCTTCTCTCACCGCGCACGATCAGCGTCCAGCACAGTCTACCTCAGGGGGACCCTGCCGCAATGCTCGGGATGGCCACCGTGCTCATAGGGCCTCTACGACGCCAAGCTGCACTGCACCCACGAGCAACCTTCTGAACCTTTGCGGGCGACCCCGCGGCGGCCACGACCACCGAGGACGAACTACGGAGCATCGAGGAGGGATGGGACATGCTGGAGTCCGTCACCGCGCTGCGCACCAGCACCAACAAAAACCAGGCTGTCATAATCCTTCCGCACCAGTGCGACAACCACCACTTGCAGGGCAAAAGGATGACATGCCTTGGTATCGACTTCGCCATGCAGAGGGCCACGCTCACAAGCCGGGAGCGAGGCAAAATCGAGGAGGCGCTTGCGCGCATAAAACGGATTGCGGGTCTACCCCATGAGCATGCGGCTGCGCACGACTGCGGCGGCCACCATTGCGCTCCGGTGGCGAGCTGGGCACTCGGTGTCACGCCGCCGAAAAAGGCTGCCATCCAGGAACACCTACAACGAGCACGGAAGGCCGTGACACTACGGAAGTGGCCACGAGCAGCTCCCGAACTTTTCCGACTGGCTGTGATGGGGCACAGCACTGAGTTGCGCTACCATCTGTGCCGACGAGCACTACGACTTCTGGCTTGCAGACTACGACGGCAGGGACCAGGAGCACTTGTTTTCTGGTACAAAATCACTATCAATACCGACACCAAGGGGCCACTCAACGCCTATCGTGCCCACCTGTCTTCCAGCAACGAGGTGCGACGACGACGGTTTCTGGAGAGGCCCACGAAGGGAGGTGCACCTCACCATCAGAGCAGACCGACAACTACACGAACTACGGCTGATACTCCGATCCCATGAATGGGCCATCCTCCAGGGACAGAACCGACGGGAGAGCCCCATGGCAGCCGGGGTGCCCTTCCCGGCTGCCGCCGTCCGCGCGGCGCAGGAGGCGCGAAAGAACAACCCGACCCTCCCCGCCCACATCGCCGCAGTGCTGTGCGGCTGTGTGGTCTCCGACGCACTACTGGAATCCAACCAGGGGGAGGCGGTCTCGACCACTTGCGACCACTGCGAGGAACAGCACGTTCTGACGCTCGACCACATGTACTGGGTATGCACAGCCAACGCCGACCTGCGGCGAGGCATCACGACACCGACGGCGGACCTCACGCGACGGCTGGGCTGGCCGACGGAAGACGTCACTTGCAGAACAACCACCACATGGATCGCCATGGTGCTGGCTATGGCACGTACCCGGGAGCGTGCATTGCAGCACCGGCACCAACGACCACACGACGACCATTGACACACCGACCAACGATCACGACCTACATTATAAAAATGTTCACAACCGACGCATCAGATTGGCTCAAGTGGTACTCGTGTGGTGTCTGGGCAGCTCAGTTCTCCTTCGGGCTGCTATTTCTACTCCGCTTGTACTATTGGTCTATTACGGTTGTAATAAATGTTGTGCTACATATGTGTGTGTGTGTTGGGCAAAATCCTGGTGGTTATACATTTTGTTTTACATGTATGTGCTGGGCAATTTGCGGTGTGGGTTTGTTGTGCAGTTCATTGCAATGACGGGCCCGGTACACCATATGACGCATCTGCATGTGATGCTATGCCCTGACGCTACGTGTGGGGCCGGAGCTCTTCGATCGCCGCAGCTCTTCGAGTTGCGCGGTGTCCTCACATGCCTACGGATTGGGGACACAGATTGCTTCTACCCTCGATCCCTCTTTGAGAAAACGCTGCGTCCACTCTCCCTGGGCCACGATCCCACGTAAACTACGCTGCGTCCGCGCTCCCCGGGCCGCGCTCCCCTGTGAAATACTCTGTGTCCGCGCTTCGGGGGCCACGTTTCCTAATAAATTATGCTGTGCCAGCCCCCAAGGTTACGCTGCGCCCGCGCTCCCCAGGGCCACGATCCATTGTACATTACGCTGTGTCCGCGCTTCCAGGGCCACGATCCCAGGTAAATTGCGCTGCGTCCGCTCTCTCTGGGCCACCATCCCTCGTGAACTACGCTGCGTCCGCGCTCCCAGTACCACTCCTTCGTGAATCATGTGTCCGCGCTCCCAGGGACACGTTCCCTCTTGAAGTACGCTGTGTCCGCCCCCCCCCCACGGCCAGGATCCCTTGTAACAAAACGCTGCGTCCGCGTCCGCGCTCCCAAGGGCCACGATCCCTCATAAATTACGCTGCGTCCGCTCTCCCTGGGCCACGATCCCTCGTAAACTATGCTGCGTCCGCGCTCCCAGGGCCACGACCCCTGGTAAACTAAGCTGCGTCCACGCTCCCAAGGCCACGTTCGCATGTAAATTTCGCTGCGTCCGCACTCCCAGAGCTCCCTGGGGCATTTGGGCGTCCAGGTTCCTGGAAGTCTCCGAAATTAACGTTTCGCTCGAGACATCCTCAACACATTCTGCAAAACGAGCGTTTCGCTCGAGACACCCGCAACAAATGAAAATACTTACTTTATTCTATGTTGTATCGATCAGAATAAAAGACCAGCGTTTCGCTCGGGACATCCTCAAAGTTTAATTCGCCGGCCCGTCTCGACCTCTTTATTTATTGCAAATAATTCCGCAAGCCCGTCTCAAGTCGTCCCAGGGGGGGAGTAAACCTAGTAAAAGAAAACTCTGGGCCCCCGCCCTTCCGGGAACAAACGCTAGATGATTTGCATGAACCCGCTGCCGCGCAGTAGCAACAACAAGAGGACGGGAGATGAGGGGGGCAGAGGGAAGGGTGTGGACGGGGACGCGAAGGATTTCGAGGGGGAGCAAGAGAAGGAAGGGGGTGAGGGGGGAGAAGGGATGAGCGTGGAGGAGATGGGGAGGAGGGGGAGGATGGGGCACTGGGGGCCGGGCAGAGCATGGGGAGCCGATGGCCCTCCACACGCCGGCACCTGTTGGACAGCAGCTCCGCTGCACCCCCCCTAGACCTCCAGCAACGCCTCGGCATCCACGCCGGCAGCGCCCGCTCCGAGGGGCTGCACCAGGGTCCAGCTCCGGTCGGAGGAGGTGGACTCCTGCACGCCGTTGCTCAGGAACCGAGGCTCGCCGCGTGCACCCAGGACCACGTGCGGCCTCTCGCGCCGATACGCCACCAACGGTCGGCGGCTCAGAGGTGGGGCCCCGATGGATCGGGCCGGGCCCTCGTGCCCAGACCCCCGACGCCCTGCTCTTGTCATGGCGTGGGCCCCTCTGGAGGTCTCGGCCCAGCCCCTGGGCCGGCAGGGCCCGGCAAGGGCCCCCAGACGCCGGAACGTGCCAACCACCTCCCGTCGTGATGCGTTCATGGCGGGGCCCAGGTGATGGGATCACGGCTCGGGCCTTCCCTGCCTGATGCTCTCGCCCGTATAGGGCACCATCCATCAGGGTCGGGGGTCCACTGACCCGGGTCAACCCAAACCCGGGCCAGTCAGGCCTGGCAGGATCCTGCAGGATCCTGCGCCCCAGCCCGGGTCAATGCAACCCCTGAGATCCGATGTCGTGATTTTTTCAATGCTGGGCCCCCGGAAGTCTCGACCCCTTCCCCAGGACCGGTTTTTCATCCTGAGTCGTCTCTTGACGGCCTCGAGGCCCGGCGAGGGCCCCCAGAGACCGAAACGTGCGATAAAAGCGTCCGTCTTGATTTTTGTCAATCTACGCTGGACCTCTGGGACCCCAGCTCTGCAGGATCCTGCAAGCTCCGGCGCCCTGACCGACGCCCGCTTGCAGCGACCCCCGTCTCTCGGGAGCAGCCAAGAGGGGGGTGTCCAAGAGGGGGGGGTGCAAATCATGACCAGCGGCATGTGCGCGGCCCAGCGGGGGGGCCAGGGAAGTAATGAAATAAGAAGGGGCGCCACGAAATCTGGGAAATACCATGGCCCAGGCCATGATATCCACCCCCCCTAGTCTTTGCCGCCCCCGAGTCTCGCGAGCCCCGGCGGGGCCCCGTCCCCGCGCCGCCGGGACGAGCCGCCCCCCGCCCAGGCCACGGTGCCGTTGTAGGCCGCGTGCTCGGCGTAGCTCCACGTGGCCCCGAGGTCGTCCGAGAAGGCGTGGCGGCCCACCGCGGTGCACCGCCGCGGCCCCTGCTTCAGCGGTGGCTCAAGGGGCGGGGCCCGGAGGGGCGGGGCGCCCCGGGGGCGAGGCGCCCCGAGCGCCAGGGATCCGCCCGGGGTGCCCACCCTCCTCGTCCTCCCCCTCCCCCTCCCCCTCCTCCTCCTCCTCCTCCTCCTCCTCCTCCTCCTCCTCCTCCTCCTCCTCCTCCTCCTCCTCCTCCCTCCTCCTCCTCCTCCTCCTCCTCCTCCTCCTCCTCCTCCTCCCCCTCCCTCCCCCTCTTCCCCCTCCTCCTCCTCCTCCCCCTCCTCCTCCTCCCCCTCCTCCTCCTCCTCCTCCGCCTCCTCATCCTCCTCCTCGGAGAGCCGGACGCTCCAGCAGAGGAGGTCGGCGCGGGCGGTCTTCTCGGGCCGCCCTCGGCCTATCGGACATGGGGGCTCTCGCCCGGGCCTCTCGGGAGGGGTCGCGGAGGGCGCAGCGGTCGAGCCACGAGCCCGGAGAGGGAGGACTGGGAGCGTGAGGCATGGCAGCGTTCCTTCGAGACGCCTCGTCGGGCGAGGGGCAACTGCAATGCTGAGTGTATCGATCTTGATCTTCGCCTCGAAGGATTGCAAAAAAAACCTTTTTGTCGAAGGATTGCAAAAAAACCCTCGAACGAAGGATTGCAAAAAAAAACCTCGAAGGATTGCAAAACAAACCCTCGATCTTGATCTTCGCCTCGAAGGTTTTGTTGCAATCCTTCGTTGCAATCCTTCTTCCCTGTCCGCGCGTACCTTTTCCTGTGCAAGCTCTTCGGCACCGCCTGCACCCCGGGCCCCGCCCGCTCCGGCCGCCCGAGGCCCCGCCCTCCTGTGCCTTGTCGCCCTAATGAAAGCTGTGCGTAGCCCGCCCAGCTTTTAGCGGAAGAGGTTCGCTCTCGCCCCGCCGACCAAAAAAGAGTGTATCGATCTTGATGTACCGTGCCAAGGGCTGTGCTGTGGTGCGCGGTGCTGGCTTGCGACGTGCCGTGCCGCGATGGTGATCTATATAGCGTTGCGGATCGAGTCCTCCTTTGCATCCGAGCCTAGACCGAACTGATCTGGATCTTAAGCTCGATCTGCCTGAGCACATCGTGGCTCCGCCAGAGCTCGCTGCAGTGGAAACGTGCGGGACGCTCAATCCACTCGAGCTCAACATCGGGCTCGGCTCCGAAGAGAAACGACACGACACGGGGCGCGGGCTCACGGACGCGACGCAGCATGCTGCAGGGGCGCAAGAGGGGGATGGGACAGGGGGCGTGCCAAGGGGACGCAGCAGGGGACGTGCACTGGACGTGTGAGGGACCTGCCACGGGACGTGCCAAGGCGCGTGCCATGGGGCGGCCAGAGGACCTCCTGCCAAGGGACGGTGCAAGGGGCGCGCCACGGAACGGGCAGGGGAGACGCCTGGGCACGAGCCAGTAAACGCGACAGAGGACGAGCCAGGGAATATGCCACGCCGAGTGGCGTGCTGGGGGACGTGCCAGGGCACATCACACCGGAACGTCGCAAGGGACGCGCCAGGGGACGCGCCAGCGCGCCAGGGGACGCCCCACGGACAGGCAAGCGCTTCGCTCGAGACATCATCAACAAATCCTCATGTTAGACATCCGCCTGGACGACCTGGACACGTGATAACAAGCGTTTCTCTCGTCACGTTCCCCAAACCACCTCCCCAACCCGTGTCCTTTATCGATCGGGATTTCAAAGACCAGCGTTTCGCTCGGGACATCCTCGCAAATAAGTCCGCTGGCCCTTCCCGACCTTGATATTCATCAGGGAATGATTCCGCTGGCCCTTCCCCAACATGGCACTGGGGACAAGTTGACCGACTAGAAGAAAACCCTGGGCCGGCGCCCTTTCCCGGGAAAATGGCAGCAGCCGCATGCTTGGGACTGCAAGTCCACCCTTGGACCCGTTCCTATCCTTAGGCCCCCATCCCTCAGGAACCCATCTTCCCAGACCCCCCGGCGTCATGATTTTTTCATAACGTCGACTCTCAAGGGTCTTGACCCATTCCCCTGGACAAGTTTTTCATCGTGAGCCTTTTTTCGACGGTCCCGAGGCCTGGTGAGGGCCTCCAAAGGCCGAACATCTGGAGCATGATCGACCCACGAACCTGGAAAAGAATATAGGCAGAGAAGGCATGACAGCGCTTCAAAAACACCTGATTGGGCGACGGGCAAATGCAATGCTGAATAGATTGATCTTGATGTACCGTGCCGAGGGCTGTGCTGTGCTGTGCCGTGCTGAATTGCGATGTGCCATGCCGCGATTGTGCTCCATAGCGTTATGGATTGAGTCCTCATTTGCATCCGAGTCCTGACCGAACTTATCTGAATCTTAAGCTCGAGCTGCCTGAGCACATAGTAGCTGCCCCAGAGCTAATTGACACGGGGAAATGCCAGGAGGACGCGCCGCGGAACGTCCAAAGGGACGCGCCAGGCGACGTGCCAGGGGACGTGCCATGGGGACGCACCGCGGGACGTGCCAAGGGGATGCGCTACGGAACGTGACGATGGACGTGCCGCGGGACGTGCCAGGGATCTCGCCGCGCGACGTGCCAGGAAGACTCGCCACGGGACGTGCCACGGAACGTGCCAGGTTGCAATGCTGAGTGTATCGATCTTGATGTGTCGTGCCGAGGGCTGTGCTGTTGTGCGCCGTGCTGAATTGCGATGTGCCATGCCGCGATTGTGCTCCATAGCGTTGTGGATTGAGTCCTCATTTGCACCCGAGTCCTGACAGCACTGATCTGAATCTTAAGCTCGAGCTGCCTGAGCACATAGTAGCTGCCCCAGAGCTAATTGACAGAGAGAACTGCCAGGAGGACGCGCCGCGGAACGTTTAAAGGGACGCGCCAGGCGACGTGCCAGGGGACGTGCCATGGGGACGCACCGCGGGACGTGCCAAGGGGACGCGCTACGGAACGTGACGATGGACGTGCCGCGGGACGTGCCAGGGGACGCGTCGCGCAACGTGCCACGGGGACTCGCCATGGGATGCGCCACGGAACGTGCCAGGAAACGTGCCAAGTTGCAATGCTGAGTGTATCGATCTCGATGTACCGTGCCGATGGCTGTGCTGTGCCTGGGCAATCTGGACACGTGAAAACAAGCGTTTCGCTCAAGATATTCTCCACACATCCTCGTGCTAGACATCCGCCTAGGCAGCCTGGACACGTGAAACCAAGCGGCTCGCTCGAGACATCCTCAGCAAATCCTCATGCTAGACATCCGCCTGGGCAACCTGGACGCGTGAAACCAAGCGCCTCGCTCGAGACATCCTCAAGACCTGGGCAAGTGAAAACAAGCATTTCACTTGAGAGATTCTCTGAATTCTGGTCCTCAGGAGAGGACAATCTGGAACATAGAACACGGGTTTCGCTCGAGACATCCTCAACAAGTTCTGCAAAACAAGCGTTTCGCTCGGGACATCCTCCAATTGTAATTCGCCGGCTCTTTCGACCTCGGCATTTATCGCAAGAGAAATTCGCCGGCCCTCTCCGAACTTGGCACCGCGGAGCAGCTCCCCTACTAAAAGAATACCCTGGGCCTGAGACCTTTCCGGGAAACACCTCCCGCCATGACCCTGTTCCTCACCCGAGGGGGTCTGTGAGCTTAGGCCCCCCATCTTTGAGCCACCGATGCTCGTCGTGCAGGATCGCGTGCACGATCGGCGCGCCGGCGGAGCCCTCCGCGCCCGCCGGGGCGCGCGGCTGCAGCCAGAGCATCGGGTCCTCCGCGCCGTACGGCTGGATCTCGGGAAAGAGGCGGCGCTGGCTGTGCGGGGTGTAGGAGCCCGCGTCGCGCCAATGGGCCGCCGTAAGCAGGTGCGGGAAGGTGCAGCACTGGTGCTCGCACGGCGTGCCGGCAGGGTTCTCGCCGAGACGAGGCCATGGGCGAGGATGACGTCGTGTGAGGAAACGCTGGGGCTCTGAGATCGGGCGGCTCTATAGGGAGGCTGTCTCAGGATCCGCGGCCTTCTCGAGGCGTCTCAGACAGCTCTGAAGGCGTTCCGGAACGCCCTGGACAGGATTCATCCTCGTCCTGGCCCCGTCCGAGTTCTCGCACTTGCGCCAGATGCCGACCACCGAGCTGTCCGGGAGGATGGCGCGGCAGTGCCCAGGGCTAGCGCTGCAGGCGGCCCCGGCGTTTTTTTCACAACGTGAAGGGGCCTCGAGGAGGAGGAGGAGGAGGAGGAGGAGGAGGAGGAGGAGGAGGAGGAGGAGGAGGAGGAGGAGGAGGAGGAGGAGAGAGGAGGAGAGAGGAGGAGGAGGTCGTCTCCGTCTCCCGGGCTTCGGCGGCGCCCCCCGAGACCGTCCCTGGACTGCGCGGCGGAGCTCGGCGGCGCCCCCCGAGACCGCCCCGGACTAGGCTACGGACCTGTGGAGGCTACCTCCGGAGACACTGGACAGACAGACAGGCAGGCAGGCAGACAGACAGACGGACAGACGGACAGACGGACAGACAGGCAGGCAGACAGACAGACAGACAGACGGTCAGTCCATCAGTCAGCCTTGCAGGCACACACACGCACACACACACACACGGACAATCACGCATACACACGGGCAAACACAGACAACACAACACGACACGACACGACACGACACGACACGGCACGACACAACACAACACAACACAACACAACACAACACAACACAACACAACACACAACACACAGCACACAGCACACAGCACACAACACACAACACAACACACAACACACAACACACAACACACAACACACAACACACAACACAACACACACACACAAAATCACAAACAACACAAACAAACACAAACACAATCACAAACACAAACACACACACACACACACACAAAACACACACACACACACACACACGCACACACGCGCACACGCCCTCCACACACACACACCCGCGTTCAAACACAGACACACACACACAACACACAACACACAACACAACACACAACACACACACACGCACACACACAACACACACACACAACACACAACACACAACACACACACACGCAGCACACACGCAGCACACACGCAGCACACACGCACACACGCACACACAACACACAACACACAACACACAACACACAACACACAACACATTCACACACACACACACACACGCACACACACACATGGACACACACACGTGTTTTTGTCCGTCGGCTGCTAGGCAGAGTCACTGTGCTGGCGATGGGCGGGATGCACAGGACGCGACTTGTGCCGCCACGCACGGGTATGAAGAGAGGGAGACGCCCAGCGCGGGCAAGAGGGAGAGGAAGGCGAGCCCGCTCGGAGCGGGGCCCGGCGCCAGCGGGGGGGCGCCCGGGGGGCGGTGCCAGCAGAGCGAGGCGGCAGCGGGGGGGTATAGGCAGGCCAGGCGGCCGCCGGAGGCAAGCTCTCAGGAGGAGCAGGTGCAGCACAGGCTGATGGCGAACGCACTGCGGCATGGCGTCCGGGGGAGCCGAGGGCGCAAGCGGCCCGCGAGGCAGCCCAGGGGGGAAGGCGAGCGTGCGACCACCTCGGGGGGAGGGGTCGGCCTGAAAGCCAGGCAGGGCAGGAGAGGCGAGAAGGGCACGACGAGCGAGTGCCAGGCTGGGGAGGGCAGTGCCACACACAGACACACACACACACGGACATACACACACACGGACATACACACACAAACACACACACACATACTTGTTGCGTCGGCGGCTGGACAGAGGGTGACTGCTCCGGCGATCCGAAATACAAACACACACACACACACACACACGCGCACGCACACACACACGGACACACGGACACACGGACACACGGACACACGGACACACGGACACACGGACACACGGACACACGGACACACGGACACACGGACACACACACACACATGCGCACACACACAAACACACACACACACACACACACGCGCACACACGCGGACACACAAACACACACACACACACTGCGGCTAGGTGGTGTTAGGCTACCTCTATGGGGGCTGTCTGTGAACAATCCCAGGCCTTGCCGGGATGGCAACTGCGAGGTTGGTGTCGATGAGCACTGTCCGGTTGTTCCAGATCGACGTGTTGGCCCTCAGGACGAGCTGGGGCGCACTCCACGGCCCGTCGGGCGAGGGAGCGTGAACCATGTACGTGTGGCGGGGCGGCGGGCCATCTTGGCGAGACCATGTATTCGTCTCGGAGCAGTTGGCAAGCTGCTCCCCGTTGGGGTGGCGCAGGGTCAGGTAGATGACCCACGTGCCGTCGGGGGCGCGCACGGCGTTCGGCTCGTGGGCAAAGGGCTCAAGCACGGTCGAGCGGTACGTGTAAGGCCCGTCCGCCGCTGCTGCGGTGGCGTGGACGACTTGAGAGTTGGGCTCCCAGTGGTTAATGCCGCAGCCGTTGGCCATCTCGGCGGCGAACATGTGCCAAAGGCCATCAGACTCGTCGTACAGAATGGAGCCGCCCCACGAGGAGATGTGCTCGGGTGCCGCGTGCGGGGAGCGGAAGCCTCCATCCTTGCGCGCGGGCAGGAGGTTAAGCGTCTCGCAGCGTGGGCCGGTCCACTGTGGTGCGCAGACGCATGCCGATGAAGCGCCGCAGTGGCCGTTGTAAGAGCAATCCCGGGGCGACGCGCAGGCGACGGCCGCGTGCACCAGAGTGGCGAGGAGAAGGGCCAGTGCCATGCCGTCGACCTCGCTCACGCGAGCTCGTACCACATCTCGGCCCTGGAGCCTCATTGCCTTAGCGGAGGGGTACCGACTCAGGCGGGGGAACGGGGCAACATCGAGCTGGAATTGTCGCCGGGAGATCGGCGCTGGGCCCCCGACAGCAAAACTGCACGTTCCTGGGCGGCGTGGGCTATCAGACTCCCATGGGCGATGAATGGGCGACTGTGGCTCGATGCGTCCCCCTCTGAGGAGAAGCCACCCCAGCGTTGCCCCTGAGCTGTCCCCCTCCCCGAGGCACCAGGCACGACGGCGCCGCGCGGCTGGGCGCAGAGGCGGGAGCACGCCGCTTCGAGGCCCAGCGTCGCAGCGCTCGAGCCAGAGCGGCTACCTACGGACCGCCCTCGTGGCCCCTTGGCAGCTGCCTTCGGGCCTCTGGTGCGGCCCTCGGGGCCTGTCGCCTCGCCTGGGCCTCCTCCTCGGCCCCTTGCCTGCAGCCAGGCCACCCGCGCGGTGGACCGCTGCAGCGTTGTCTTGCGCTGCTCCGCGACCTGTACTGCCCCTCCGGGCGGGCATGCAAGGGGCCCAGGTGGCAACGGGCCATGGCCCCGTCGAGGGCTCCATAAGTCTGGGACCAACTGTACCCCGAGCCGCTTCTCCAACAGCCGCGGGGGCCTCGGAGGAGGACCCGAAACTTCCGACACCGCGCAAAGACTTCATGAACCGTTTCGCCCGGGACCACCTCAGCGCAAGGGGGACTCCAGGCAAGGGTGACCTGTAGTGAGCGGCTCGCGGAAGTCCTTCCGGCGAAGGGTCACCACTCCTAGAGAGGCCGCCCAGATGATGGCGTGAGCAGATGGGGTCGGAGGTTCGCGCCGCATCGCCGATGCTCCGTCGGTGCATCGGCGATGCGTCGGCGACGTCGACGTTGTATCGGCGACGCCGGCGGGGAGGAGTCCGCGCTCCACAGCGAGCCGCATCGCCGATGCACTGGCGATGCGGCGCGATCCTCCGACCCCATCGACTGGTAAACCATGTCCCAGACCCCCGAGGTCATGATTTGTGCATAGTTAACGTCAACGCTCCGAGGTCTCGACCCGTTCTCTGGGACCGGTGCCTCATCCTGCGTCGCTTTGCTGACGGCCCCGAGGCCCGCCAAAGGGCCTCGAGAGGCCAAACATAGGGAGAAGCCTCCCGTCCTGATTTTTGCCACCGCCCGAGGATAGGGGAACAACAAGTGAAATAAACATAACATGATCGACCCACGAACCCGGAAAGGAATATAGAAATGTAACGCATGGCAGCGTTTTCAAAGACACCTGATTGGGTGACGGGCAAGTGCAATGCTGAGTGTATCGATCTTTATGTACCCGGCCGAGGGCTGTGCTGTGTTGCGCTGTGCTCAATTGCGATGTGCCATGCCGCGATTGTGCTCTATAGCGTCGTGGATCGAGTCCTTCTTTGCATCCGAGTCCTGACCGAACTGATCTGGATCTTAAGCTCGAGCTGCCTGAACACATAGTAGCTGCCCCACAGCTAATTGACAGGGGGACCTGCCAGGAGGACGCGCCGCGAAACGTCCCAAGGGACGCGCCAGGCGACGTGCCAAGGGTGGTGCCACGGGGACGCACCGCGGGACGTGCCAAGGGGACGCGCTACGGAACGTGCCAATGGTTGTGCCACGGGATGTGCCAGGGGACGCGCCACGCGACGTGCCAGGGGGACTCGCCAAGGGACGCCCCACGGAACATGCCAAGGAACGTGCCAAGTTGTAATGCTGAGTGTATCGATCTTTATGTACCCTGCCGAGGGCTGTGCTGTGCTGCGCTGTGCTGAATTGCGATGTGCCATGCCGCGATTGTGCTCTATAGCGTCGTGGATCGAGTCCTCCTTTACATCCGAGTCCTGACCGAACTGATCTGGATCTTAAGCTCGAGCTGCCTGAACACATAGTAGCTGCCCCACAGCTAAATGACAGGGGGACCTGCCAGGAGGACGCGCCGCGGACCGTCTCAAGGGACGCGCCAAGCGACGTGCCAGGGGATGTGCCACGGGGTCGCACCGCGGGACGTGCCAAGGGGACGCGCTACGGAACGTGCTGGGGACAAGCGTTTCGCTCGAGACATCCTGTCAACATCCTCATGCTAGACATCCGCCTGAGCGACCTGGACACGTGAAAACAAGCGTTTCGCTCAACACATCCTCAACACATTCTCATGCCAAACATCCGCTGGGCGAACTGGACACGTGAAAACAAGTGGTTCGCTCGAGACATCCTCAACACATCTTCATGTGAGAAGTCCGCCTGGGTGACCTGGGCACGTGAAAACAAGCGTTTAGCTCGAGACGTTTTCAACACCTCCTCATTCTAGACATCCGCCTGGTCGACCTGTACACGTGAAAGCGAACGTCTCGCTCGAGACATCCTCAACACATCTTCATGTTCGACATCCGCCTGGGCGACCTGGACACGTGAAAACAAGCGTATTTCTCGAGACATTCTCAACACATCCTCATGCTAGGCATCCGCCTGGGCAACCTGGACACTTGCAAACAAGCATCTCGATCGAGACTTCCTCAACACATCCTCATGTTAGACATCCGCCTGGGCGACGAGGACGCGCGAAACCAAGCGTCTCGTTCGAGACATCCTCAACAAATCCTGGCGCTAGACCTCTGCCTGGGCAACCTGGAGGCGTGAAACCAAGCGTCTCGCTCGAGACATCCTCAAGACCTGGGCACGTGAAAACAAGCAGTTCACTTAAGAGATCCTCGAAATTCTAGTCCCCAGGAGAGGACAATCTATAACACAAAACAAGCGTTTCGATCGAGACGTCCTCAACAAGTTCTGAAAAACAAGCGTTTCGCTAGGGACGTCCTCAAATTTTAATTCGCCGGCCCTACGCGACCTCGTGATTTATCGCAAAAGAAAAACGCCGGCCCTACAGCCGTCAGATCCGGGGGCAAACCCCTAAAAGAGAACCCTGGGCCTATGCTCTTTCCGGGAAAAACTCGGAGGTCCGCGCGGACTTCTCGGATCGGCGCTGGGCCCCCCCGGCGGCGCCTCCGGCGCCGCCCCTGGCGCGCTCCGCGCGCCAGGGAGGGGGGTCCAGCGCCGATCCGTGAAATCCGCGCGGACCTCCGACTTTTTATGTTTATGTCACTTTTTGTTCCCCCAAAGGAGGTCTGGGGCGGGAGGCCCGGATCCTGCGCGTCGCCAGCGGGAGCCCCTCCCCGCTGACCCCCCCCTCCTCCTGCGGGCAGGCGCAAGCCCCGGGCGCCGCGCCCTGGCCCGGCAGCCCTCGCGGGGCCACCGCGGCCGCGGGCGCCTGCGGGCTGTCTGCGCCGCCAGCTGCGTCGTCGCCGTCGCAGGGGCAGTCGTCGTCGCCGCCATCGCCCTCGTCGTCGCCGACGACGGAGGCGTCGTCGTCGTCGCCGTCGCCGTCGTCGCTGTCGCCGTCGTCGTCGCCGTGGTCGCCGGTGTCGCCGGTGTCGCCGTTGTCGCCGTCGTTGTCGCCGTCTCCGAAGGAGGAACAGTTGGTGCCCTCCTTGGGGATCTCTGGGGACCGTCATGGGGCCCTGCCCTTTTTCCAACTGCAGGCCAACCGATCCGATCAGACAGGTGTCGCGCACGAAGACGTTCTATCGCGTCTCGTGCGGCTGCGCTCAGCACATGTTGACCTGGATTGTCGGACTCCGCTTCCTCTTGTCCTTCTTCGTGTGCATCTCGTACAGCAGATGCCCGAGGCCTGCGTCGTGAGGCTCCTGCACTTTGCCGTTCTGGGTACGTCGTTCGAGATCCTTGTCGCTCCACGTCGGCATCTCGAAGTCGATGCGCCAATCCGCTCGTATTCGCTTCGTCGTACGCCTGCCGTACTTGTTCAGCTCCTTCGTATTCCCCTCGGTGGGATACCGATCCACGTGGGCCGCAAAGTGCTGCGCAACCAGCTCGCCCAGCTCCACAACGTTGTCCAAGATGCACGTGGTCCAGAAGTTGTCCATGAGCTCGTCGTGCACCAGAGCGCCATTCGACCTCATGATCTTCCAGCATACTGCCCTCCTGGAAATCGGACATGATCCAGCGCCTCTCTGGCTCGTTGTGCAGCTGCCGCTCGCTGGTCGGCAGATTGGGGTCCAGGTTCTCCCTGAGAGCGGCCTTGAACTTCAGGTCGAAGCCCCGCCTCAGCGGGTCGCCCGAGTCCATGTCTGGGACCAGATAGTCGGCCCTCATCTTGGCGTACACCACGATCCGGTCGTGGCTCCGCTCCGGGTGGACCTCACGCCTGATCAGCATCTGCGCCACGAGCTTCGTGATGCAATGGGCCCCCACCCATTCTGCCATGCGGCGCCGCTCGACGTCGCTGGCCGCTGGCCACGATTGTCCGCCTCGTCGCGTTCGCGAGCCGGAGCGGCTGGGCCTTTCTTCCGGTCTCCATGAAGATCTTCTCGGCCTCCTCATCGCTGGCGCACTTCACTCTCCTCGTCGGGTGCCATCGCACGTGGCCGGTGTACTTCGCGAAATGCTTGCCCGTGCTGCCCATCTCGTCGTCGCGGTTCATCCTGAGGAGATTCGAGCTCTTTATCCCGCGCCTCGCCACGCCTGGCTCTCTGCCGCCCGCCTGCCGCCAGCAGGGCACGAACGCGCCCGCGGCGATCCAGCCACTGGCGAGGCCCCTGCATGCGAGCACGGCCAGCGAGCATGGCCGCCAGCGCCGCCCGCGGCCGCCGCCGGGCGCGTCGGGCGCTGGCGCCGGCGGGGCCGAAGTCTCCCGCGCGGCAGTGGCGCCCCGCTCGCCCGTGCCGTCGCTGGGCCGCATGGCGGCGCTCGCCGCCGCGAGCTGCTCGCGCCGCGGCGGGCGGCGGTCGGCGGGCTTGAGCCAAAACGGCTACAGATCCCAGGGCCCTGCCCTTGGCCGTTTCGGGGCCTCTCGGGAGCGTCGTGGATGGCTCTGGGGCCTTTGGCGGAGGCATCTTGCGGACATCCTGTGGCCCTCTTGATCCGTCCCTGCGGCTTCCTCTCCAGCGCGGCGACAAGGCGCGTCTGCAAAGCAGCAGTCTCACTCTCACTGGTGACGCTGCGTCGAGCTCCCCCTTCCGACGGAGCGCCACGGAGGCAGGGGGAGCCAGCCCGAGGCCATCCTGAGTGCCGCGCGCGCCCCGCGGGCTGGCGCACAGCACGGGGCTCCTCCTCCTCCTCCTCCTCCTCCTCCTCCTCCTCCTCCTCCTCCTCCTGTTCCCTCCTCTTTTTTTGGCAGCAACGCCGCGGCCTCTGTGCACAGTGCTTGCTCAACCAGTCCAGAGGCGCAACTGGCAGGCACTGAAACCTGTACCTTACAGCAGCGGGATGAATTCGTCGATGTCGACGAACACACCCTTCTTATCAGGGTGCAGGCCTCCACGGAGCTTACGCACGTTCTTCACGCAAGCCACCGTAGGAGGGGCGCACTTACGCCCAAGGCCTAACACAACTCCACCGCTGCTATAAAACTTGCACGTCATGCAAAGGAACAGGTGAGAATTATCAGCGCATGGGAACACGATCGCCCTATGCCCGAGACGCTCCACAACACACCTGTCGAGCCTGCTGCGGCCCGCACACTCCGAACCGCCACACGGCCAAGAAGAAGCTCTGGAGCCTCGCAAACACACACGGCACCTCCAAAAACTTCCTTGGCGTTCCCAATCGTGCTCAAGCGTGAGCCGAGATGAACTCGGTGGCTTTGGCGGCTGGACCCGCACTAAGCCACGGAACTCGACTTTGGGCCAGAGCGGGAGCAACGCTGCTCCGCCCATCAGCACGGCCCTCGCAATCTCTAGCGTGCGACTTAAATCATCAGCCTCCGTCGGCGTCATGGTCGGGTGGCGCCTAGCACCCTCCTTCGCCGCGACGTCGGCATACGCGTTACCCAACCTCCGAAAGCGCTCCTCCGCCGACAAACCCTCCTCCTCCACATCTTTGCGGGCCGCCACTTTGTGGAAGCCCTCGCAGAAGCGGCCAAATTTGTGGCGAGCTTGAATGACAAAGCCAGCATGCTGTCGGGCTGGGCCTATAGCCTCAGCGCCTCCAAGACTCTGCAGCAGCACCACGCTAGCACAATCTGAGTAGCACTGAGCTGGGCCCTCTGTATACAACGCCGTCCAGGCAAGGGCACCGAATTCAGCAGCCTGGGGGGTCTGGGGCCAAAGAGCCCAGAGGGGGCCTTTGATAACCCCTAGCAGCTCCCCAGACTCCGAGACCATGACAACAGACCACCCCGCCCTAGACAGCTCTCTAACCTGATGCCTAGTACAGGACCCATCCATGAAAATGTGCCCCCAGACGCCGTCCCTGGGAACGATGGAGGGGGGCGAGCCTGGCCTGGCAAGATCAGGGAGCAGGTCCGCATACCACTCCACCGTGACACCGTCGGGCGAGATAGCAGGCTTGGGGGCCCAATCCCCAGGATGTCTAAACGCTCCATGAAGCCACAGAACTCTAACCTCGGGGTCGTTCTCTGGCACCTCAAGCGCCGCTTGCTGGATCCACTTCGGCATGTGCTCGCCCCGCTCGGCCTGCGCGCACGGGCACACCCAGAGGCGGTGAAACAGGGTGTCCTTGGCGCCGCAGCCCAGCGGGCACAAGCTGGAGATGGGATAGCCTAGGTCAGCGGCGTCGCCTGCAGTCCAACAGGCATTGGTGGCAAGAGCACGGATCATACCCTTCTGAACCCCCGGAATTTTCTTGGAAGCGAGAAGCCTCTTCGGAACGTCCCAGCAGAGACGAAATCCAGCCCGAAACTTGTCCCCCGACTCCCGCTCGAGACTCCTAAAGGCCGCCTCCTTGCAAAAAAAGCTTCACCAGCTTGGGCGGCGACAGCGTAAGAGAAATCTCGCGACCGAAATCGTCAACGAGGGTGGTGAAATTGGGCATGGTCCACCCAAGCCTGTACAAGGACATTCTCAGCCCCGAGATGGGTCCCGAAACTTTGGCCCAGGTCCAGTCCTCCTTATCAAAAACAGAACTCCAACCAGCCCGAAGCTCAGCCCAACTCAAGGCCCACTCAAAGGCCCTCGTCTGACGCATCCACACCTCCTTGGCCCAGCGGATGATGGGGGCACAACTGGCCCTCCACGTGGGGTCCCCTTCTAAAAGACACAAAACCGAAAGGGACCTTCCCTGGGCAGAAGGTTTCACGCACGACATGGCCATGCGCCGAAGCGACAGCAGCTCACGGTCAGAGACCCCGTACACGTCCGACCCGTAGACCGCCCCCGCTAAGGGACCCGAAGCGAAGACCTTGACCACCTTGCGGCCCAGCGCGGGGCCCAACTTCCCGAGACGAAGAGCTTTCCTGAGAGCCGCAGTAGCCCACTGCTTGACTTTGGCACTCCTGTTCTTTCCAGGAGCTCTGACCGCTCTGCCCGCAGTGTAATCCACACCTAAGTTGGTCACGCGAGTGCAGACTGGATCGCCGACTAAGCCCCCGAGCTCGGCAAAGAGCGCAGCCGAAACGTGCTTGCTGCTGGAGACCATGCCAACCTTATCCATAGCCAGCTTGCACTTGAGCGTCGACGTGATCGCAGAGTGCAGAGCTCTGGCGCCTGAAACTAGATGCTTCAAAACAATGCTGGGCTTGCCATTCGCGCTGAGGCTTAAATCGTCAACGTACACATCAAAATCTGGTCCCCTCGGAATGGAGTCGAAAGCCTCCAAAGCAAACACCCTAATAAGGCTCGTCGCGAAGGTGCAACCCGCGACGGCCCCTTTTAGGGCGAAAAACGGGCCATCGACGATTCCCCCCAAGGTCATGAATCTCGCGCACGAGTAAGCGTGAATGGCAAGGCGCGCGATGTCTAGGGGAAACTGGTGCTGCTTGCACTTAGCCCAGAGAAAGTCGAGGTCGATATGTTCGTAGTACTTACGCAGGTCCCAAAAAATAGACGCACTAGTCTGACCTCTGGCCGCCCCCGACTCCGCTCTGAAGGCCTGCCTCCAGACAACGTCCCCCGCCCCACGATGGGCCCCCGCCGCCCAGTAAGGTCGGCTGTGCTGGAGCTCCCAACGGAGAGCTTCAAAGCGGCGGCATCTGCCCCAGACGCGATACCAACTCGAGAAGATCCCAATGGGTCGGAAACCCCCACACGCCTTGGCCAACAAAGCGACCAGCACCCAAGAGAGCTGGACAGGCAGGGACCCCGTGGCCTCCATGACCGAGAACCAAAGAGACATGGCCATCAGAGCCTCGTCCGAGAGCAGGCTGACATGACGGCAGTGGAAGCCGTCCAAGCTGACAGCAGAAGCGGGCCGATATTTCTTAGACATGGCCCTGATGATGTCGGGCTCGAGAGGGGGAGGGCATGACAATAAATCCTTACCGCGCAGGCCCTGGCCACCACCGTCCCCCCAGATGGAGACGAACTTGGCCGATTCAGCCTTGAGCAAGCTCATGGGATCTGACACCACGACGCCCGAGCGGGACAGAGTCGTGGTGGGGGCCCAGGCAGCTGGGTCCCGAATAGCCTTCTGCGCATTGCGCGACCCCTTCTCGAGCCCCTGACGCACCCATTCACTCCAAGCCTTCCGAGAAGACTTGGCCACGGATGCCTTAGCAGTAGCACGGGCTTCAGAAACAACGCCGATGTGCCGATCGAGGTCGGCGGCCAGCTCAGGATCATGCACCGAGCTAAGCATACTGCGCGCTAAGCCAGCGGCAGTGCGAAACAGAGGCGCATAGGCTGAGTTCTTCACCACAGCCACCGTCGTCGGCGGCTCCGCGAGCGCCGCCAGCACCTGACGGCCTCCCTCTAGAAGGCCCTCAGGGCCCAAGTAGCACCTGGAAGCACGAAGTTGACTGCTCAGCCAAAGCACCGACCTGAGGGCGGGGTCGGGCTCACGGCCGCCTTCCTTTAAGATGCCTTTCCAAAACATCTGCGGCCGCTTCGCTCTGGCCCCCTTGGGAACCTTCACCCCCAAGATAGCGCTGAGGTCACGCTCGGCCGCGTTAGCCCACGCACGGTACCCAGGGGCCAGCAAAGCGCGAGCACGATCACCACCACCCTCCTGCACAGCCCTATAAGCCTCACGCGCGAGCCCAAGCGGGACCTCCCACGACCCAGGCTCAGGCTGCGGGCCAACCGGCGGCACCACAGGAAGGTCCGGCGGTCTTCGAAAGGCGAGAGCCCTGAGATCACCGACAGACGCATGAAAGCGCAAAGACACAGGCCTGTGAGGGTGGATGGGCGAGTCCCCTTGCACATAGATCTGCTTGAGACCGAGGGAGAGGGCATGGGAAACAACGAAAAAATCAAAGCGCTCGGGGGGGCCAACGCTAGGGAAATGGGTATGCCCTTGGGAACTGACAATCACCCCATTGGTCTTAGCCTGGAAGCCCGAAGCCGCCAAGGTCTCGGGGGGGAAATTCCAGTCGGCCCCTATGATGAACTCACACTCAAGGCCCCCTATGAACTCCCCCACAGATTTTAGGATTGACAAGTTGGCCTCTGACAGACCTTCGCTGTGGCAGAGGTAGAGGGAGAGGACGCAGAAGGTGGCGCACCCTGGCACGTGCACCATGGCACACATCGCGCGGCCCTCGGCCAGCACGGTCCTGTCCTGGTGCTCAAACATGCCGAGCGCGTCACGCACGAAGATGCCGACCCCAGAGGAGGTGCCCCCACCTTCGCCAACAATACCTGGGGCCCAGAGCGACTTCCATCCCAGATACTTGGCCCCTTTCGAGGCCGTGGCAATATCGTCGTCCCCACGCAGGCGATGCTCCTGAGCGATAACGATATGCGAGGCACTGCTCATAAGGTAGCCTTTCAAGGTGCCCCAGCTGTTGGCGTTCACGGTGGACACCAGCAGGCCCTCGTCGAGCCCGCAACTCTGTGGCCTCGCAGGACCAGTCGTCGCTGGAGGCGCAGGGGCGGGGGCTGACCGGTCAATAGCCCCACCCCGACTGGAGGCCCTGACCGTACTTGCTCCAGCAAAAAAGTCGGATTGCGGCAAGCGTGCGACCGCAGCCGCGGCTGCGGAGCCATCGCTCAACGTCTGATCTGCCAGACCAGGGAGAGGTGAGGGACGATGATCAGGGATTGCACGGCCTCCTGGGGGCACAGGATGAGGGCCCCAAGGAAAAATTGGAGCAGGATTATCCCGGCAAAGCAACCTAACAGCGATGTGTAGAAGCATATCTGAAAGCATTCCCCTTAAGATTCAAATGAAAATCCAGTTGTCGAATTCTGCTGTTCTCGCAGTCGTAGTCGCATTCGCGATGACAGTCGCAGCGGCAATGGCAGTCGCAGTCACAGCCTCAGCCTCAGCCTGCCTCAGCCTCAGCCTCAGCCTGCCTCAGCCTCAGCCTGCCTCAGCCTCAGCCTCAGCCTGCTTCAGCCTCAGCCTCAGTCTGCCTTCAGCCTCGGCCTCAGCCTCAGCCTGCCTCAGCCTCAGCCTGCATCAGCCTCAGCCTCAGCCTCAGCCTGCCTCAGCATCAGCCTGCTTCAGCCTCAGCCTCAGCCTGCCTCAGCCTCAGCCTCAGTCTGCTTCAGCCTCAGCCTCAGTCTGCCTTCAGCCTCGGCCTCAGCCTCAGCCTGCCTCAGCCTCAGCCTGCCTCGGCCGCAGCATCAGCCTGCCTCAGCATTCAAAATGTGGTCCAGGAATGGAGTTCTGGGAACTAGAAGAACACGAAGTGGCTTACAGTTGGCTCCGTGCATTCAAAATCATGCGTTCTGGAAACTTGAAGAGCACGAAGTGGCCTACAGTTGGCTCCGGGCATCCAAAACGTGGCCCGGGAATGGAGTTCTGGGAAATCGAAGAGCACGAAGTAGCCTACAGTTGGCTCCGGGCATCCAAAATGTGGCCCGGGAGTGGAGTTCTGGGAAGTCGAAGAGCACGAAGTGGCCTACAGTTGGCTCCGGGCGTCCATAATGTGGCCAGGGAAAGGAGTTCTGGGAACTCGAAGAGCACGAAGTGGCCTAGAGTTGGCTCCGGGCATTCAAAAAGTGGCCCGGGAATGGAGTTCTGGGAACTCGAAGAGCACGAAGTGGCCTACAGTTGGCTCCGGGCATTCAAAATGTAGCCCGGGAACGGAGTTCTGGACACTCGAAGACCACGAAGTGGCTTACAGTTGGCTCCGAGCATTCAAAATGTGGCCCGTGAATGGAGTTCTGGGAAGTCGAAGAGCACGAAGTGGCCTACAGTTGGTTCCGGGCATTCAGAATGTGGCCCGGGAGTGGAGTTCTGGGAGGTCGAAGAGCACGAAGTGTGTGACTGTTGGCTTAAAACGACTTCTGCGGCACCCTGTCCGGCACCCGCCCAGACCCCCCTGTGGAGTCATCTGCTGCTCTCTTTTGACCGTGCTAGAAACCTATCAGAACAAGCTGATAAGTAAAAAAACTCAGATCCTTGAGACAAAGAGTGCATCTTGCGCGCCAAGCGCAAGCCAGACTTCTGGACTGAAGAGCCGATAGATTAAACTCGATTCGCCAAAAAGTTGAAAAAATGGAACCAGTCATCCGAGCTTGGAGTGCCACGAACCAAACCAGTAGGCGAGGGGGGGGGGGGACACCCCTGACAAGTGCTGGTCAACCCGAGCTCGGATGTCAGTGGCTGCAGCGGCTGCAAAGGGCCTCGCATCAGGCTGAGTTGCAGCGCCTGGCTCAGCAGGCGCAGCAGCTTCTCCTCCCCCTGCGGCGGCGCCACGACCTGCGTCATCAGCGCCCTGAGCAGGAAGTCCTTCGCCATCGTCTCCTTTGCGCCGCTTGCGCTGCAGCCGCAATATGTGAGCCTGATGAGCTGCCTCGACCTCCGCAGCCGTGGAGGTGAGCTGCTCGAACAGAAACTTGGACAGGTCCTGCACACCCGTCTGCAACTTCTCCAGCCTCGTCTGATACTCCTTGCGAGCCCCCTCAGTGACATCGTACTCGCTGCTCTCGAACTCCTCCATGATGTCAAACTTGATGATACTCGTGAGATCGAACTTACCCTCCATGATATCCCGCAGCGGGATAGCTGGGGTGCTACACGGCCCAGACTCCGCGCCTGCACCCTTCGTTCCTGCGCCGCTGCAGTCACGAAGCCGTTCCACTGCTGCTTTGTACTCCTCATCCGCCTTGCAAAGCTGGTCCCGCGACTGGCGCACCAGCTCCTCCAGCTCTGCGGTCTCCTGCTTCCATTTGAGCAGGCGAGTGAGCTGACCCTCGAGCTGCTTCTCCATGCGGCGGACTGCTGCATGCTGCTGCTGAACCAGCTGATGAACATTGGTCTCAGTGGGCTTGCTGGCAGCCTCCAGGCTGGCCGCCACATCAGCATAGTATTTACCCCTCGTAGCGTCTCCCGCCTTGTACGACAGGGAGGCCATATGCTTAGCCTCTTCGGCAGAAAGAGCAGGAACGGGTCCAGCGGGGAGCGGCGGGGCACTCCCACCCTTCCCTGCTGACTGCAGCTGACCTCCTGGGGTCGAGCCATGCCACTCGAACCGAAATGCATCGTTGAAACCCTTGCCTTTGCCCTTGCCGTAGCCCTTGCCAGCAGTCCCTTCTTTGCGCCCCGAGGCAGTGCCAAACCACCCAGGCGGTCTGGACCAGTAGGACTGAGCACGAGGGCCAGGGCGATCAGGAGTAACTGGAACTTGGGGAAGCGTGCCATTACAGTTTTTGCACCACTTCGCCGAGGGAGCGTTCTTGCGACAACCACACCCTGGGCACTTGCTGGGCGACTTGTAGTTGTTTTGCCACTTGCCACTGCCCTTGACCTGCCACTCCCCCTCACCGTCATCACCCTCAGATGCTTGCACCCACGGGTTATTCGTGAAACGAGAGGAAGTAGGAGCCATCGAGGATGTGGGC
>CAUYUJ010022071.1:291063-298563 GCA_963575745.1 Prorocentrum cordatum | reverse complement strand
TCCTCCTCCTCCTCCTCCTCCTCCTCCTCCTCCAACTTCCTCCTCCACGCCCTCCTCCTCCTCCTCCTTCTCCTCCTCCGATCTTCCTGCGTATCCTCCTCCTCCTCCTCCTCCTCCTCCTCCTCCTCCTCCTCCTCCTCCTCCCTCCTTCCCTCTTTCCTCGTCTCCCCATCACCATGACCCTCCCGCCTCCGTCCGCCCGCTTCTGTGTCCCCCCTCCCTCCTCCTTTTCCTGGTTCCTCCTCCCGCACCCTCCCCCGTCCCCTCTCCCGCTACCTCCTCCTCCTCCTCTCCTCCTCCTCCTCCTCCTCCTCCTCCTCCTCCTCCTCCCCTCCTCCTCCTCCTCCTCCCTCCTCCTCCTCCTCCTCCTCCTCCTCCTCCTCCTCCTTCTCTCTCCTCCTCCTCCTCTTCCTCCTCATCCTCCTCCTCCTCCTTCGCATCCGTATCCTCCTCCTCCTCCTCCTCCTCCTCCTCCTCCTCCTCCTCCAAGCTGCCAGCTAGGCTGGAGCCCCTCGCTCCCCGCCAGCCCGCGCCATCGGAGCCCCCGCTCCGCCCCCTCCCTCCCGCACCCTCCCCTCGCGGCGCCATGTCCGGAACGGGCGCGGCGGCGGCGGCGGTGCGGCGCCCTCGCAGGCCAAACCGGACGGCGGCCGAGCGGAGGGCCCAGTACCGCAGGGCCGAGGGTCGCACGGTGCAGCGCCTCCTCGCCGCCTTCGAGGAGCTGCGCGGCAATCGCGGCGCCGAGCCGACGCGCCTTGGCGCGGCGCTCGCGGCCGCGCTCGCGCCTGCGCCCGCGGCGGGCCCTGAGGAGGCTGGATGCGCTCCTGGCGGCGGCGATGCAGCTGCTGCGAGCGATGGCGGCCCACGCGCGCTCGCAGCCGCCCCCCCCTCTTTCTGGGCCTCACGGTCGTGACGACGGGGAGCGAGCTGACGGCGGGGCCGCCTCGGGCGCCTCCGAGAGGCCCTTGGAGGTGCCGCAGGCGCCAGAAAAGGCGGTGGCGGAGGCGTCGGTCGAGGCCACAGCGACGAGGGGGATGCAGGCTGGGCGTGACAGTGCAGCCCAGAGCTGGGCATCCAGCGCGGAGCGGGAGAGGCTCCTCGGCGACGTCGACGTGCTGCGGGGCGGCGCGCCGAGGCGCGATTTCGGGCCCCCACGGGGGATGACTGCCCTGCAGGGAGGCGCTGCTGGGCAGGATTCGCAGGCAACGGGAGCGACGGGGCAGACGATCGACTGGAGCACGCGCACGTCTGTCCCAGGCGCGACCCCAGCGGACTGCCCGCAGAGCTGATCCCACTGGCCTTTTCTGGCGAAGAAGCAGCGTCGCATACCCACGGAGGCCTCTAGAGAAGAGGGAGGCGCGTACCTGGGGAGCGGCCGCCGCAAACCCTGGGAGGCCCCTAGAGAAGTGGGGGGCGAGTACCAGGGGAGTGACAAGAGCTGCTCACAGTGGGCACTGTATGGACATTTTGTTGTTGTGGTGCTCACTTATCTTGTGTTCAATTTTCGAAGTGATTTCGCTCATCCCCATGCTTCTTGTGGAGGAGCATGAAAAGTCGTGCATTTCTGAGATCTGGCGTACACTTGCTTTCTTGTGCGGCTCTTGGTCAGACGTTGTGCATTTCTGTAATAAGGTGAACACGTGTTTTGTGGCCATGGTCTTTCACTTTCAGACAGTTGGTGCTCAGCTTCTCGCGTCCTGGTTCTTCTCGCAGGGAAGAAGAGCTTTTTGCCCGTGTCGATCATTGAGGCTACGCCTTGGCAGAATCCCTAGAATCCCTAGAATCCCTCCTCCTCCTCCTCCTCCTCCTCCTCCTCCTCCTCCTCATCCTCCTCCCGCCCAAGAGAGGAGCCCCCGGCCTCCCGGGAGGCCTCCGGGTTCTGCATCCTGTACGACCACGGCAGCGCGGCGGCCTCCTCTCGCGCCTGCCGCCGCCGTCTGCGTCGTGGTGGTCGTGGTCGCCGTGGTCGTCGCTGCTCGTCGTGGTCGTCGTGGTCGAGGTGGCCGCAGTCGCAACTACGTCGTGGGCGTGCTCCTGGTGGTGGTCGCCGTGGTCGTGGTCGTGGTCGTGGGCGTGGTCGTGCTCGTCGTATAGTCGTGGTCGTGATGGGAGGTCGGGGGGGGGAGGCCGGCAGGCAGGCAGGGAGGCAGGCAGGGAGGGAGGCGGGGAGGGCAGGCGGCAAGGCAAGGGCAGGGAGGGAGGCAGGGCGGCAGGGAGGGAGAGGACGCGGAGGAGCTCGCCGTGCCCTGTGGCCTCTGGCGTTGCCCTGGGCGCGCCAAGCTCGTGCCCGTGCCCCTCCCTGCCTACCCCCCACTCCCTTCCACTCCTCCCCTCCCTGGCCCCCTTTCCACCCCCCCCCCCCCCCCTCCACCCCCCCCCCCCCTTCCCCCCCCCCCCTTTCCCCCCCCCCCCCCCCCTTCCCCCCCCCCCCCCCTTCCCCCCCTCGCCTATCTCGCTACCCAGCGCCCCCGACGCCATGACTTTCTCATGGCGTCGACCCTGAGAGGTCCAGAGGCCCCGTCCCCCAGAACCCGCGTTTCTCATCCAGGGTCGTTCTTGGAACGGCCCCGAGGGCCAGCAAGGGCCTCCAGAGGCCGAGCATGCGGAAAAACCTCCCGCCGTGATTGCTTCGTTGCCCGAGGGGGTCTGGGTACGCTTAGGTCGGGCGTGTCCTCCTACAGGCGGACTTTGGATGATCAAGCACATCCCCAACTAGTCCAAACATGATCGACCCACGAGCCCGGAAAGGAATACATAAATGTAACGCGTGGCAGCGTTTTTGAAGACACCTGATTGGGTGACGGGCAAATGCAATGCTGAGTGTATCGATCTGGATGTACCGTGCCGAAGTCTGTGCTGTGCTGCACCGTGCTGAATTGCGATGTGCCATGCCGCGATTGTGCTCTATAGCGTCGTGGATCGAGTCCTCCTTTGCATCCGAGTCCTGACCGAATTGATCTGGATCTTAAGCTCGAGCTGCCTGAACACATAATAGCTGCCCCAGAGCTAATTGACAGGGGGACATGCCAGGAGGACGCGCCGCGGAACGTCTCAAGGGACGCGCCAAGCGACGTGCCAGGGGACGTCCCATGGGGACGCACCGCGGGACGTGCCAAGGGGACGCGCTACAGAACGTGCTGGGGACAAGCGCTTCGCTCGAGACATCCTGCGAACATCCTCATGCTAGACATCCGCCTGAGCGACCTGGACACGTGAAAACAAGCGTTTCGCTCAACACATCCTCACCACATTCTCATGCTAGACATCCGCCTGGGCAAACTGGACACGTGAAAACAAGTGGTTCGCTCGAAACATCTTCAACACATGTTCATGTGAGACGTCTGCCTGGGCGACCTGGACAAGTGAAAACAAGTGTATCTCTCGAACCATTCTCAACACATCCTCATGCTAGGCATCCGCTTGGGCGATCTGGACACGTGCAAACAAGCATCTCGCTCGAGACATCCTCAACACATCCTCATGCTAGACATCCGCCTGGGCGACGAGGACGCGTGAAACCAAGCGTCTCGTTCGAGACATCCTCAACAGATCCTGGCGCTAGACCTTTCCCTGGGCAACCTGGAGGCGTGAAACCAAGCGCCGCGCTAGAGACATGCTCAAAACCTGGGCACGTGAAAACAATCATTTCACTTGAAAGATCCTCTGAATCCTGGCCCCCAGGAGAGGACAATCTATAACACAAAACAAGCGCTTCGCTCGAGACATCCTCAACAAATTCTGAAAACACACAAGCGTTTCGCTCGAGACATCCTCAAAAATAATTCCGCCGGCCCTAGGCGACCTCGTTATTTATCACAAAATAATCCTGCCGGCCCTACAGCCGTCGGAACCCGGGGGTAAACACACTAAAAGACAACCCTGGGCCCCCGCACTTTCCGGGAAAATGCTAAAACAAATCGTCCCCAGACATTATGTTTTGCCTATTTTTGAATGTTCCTCCTGTAGATGGACATGCCTGGTTTAAGGGCACGCGGTCTCCTCCCCATCCCCGTCATCCCTCCTCCCGTTCTTCTCCTCCGCCGTGTCTCGCCCTTTGCCTCCTACCCGCCCATGCGCGCGCCCCTTGCCAGCGGAATTCACGAGGAAGCGTCGTGAGTACGGCAGGTTCGTGTCGTGCCGACTTCGGCGTTGGCTTCTGACCCCGCGGGGATCGTTCAACCTTGAACGATCGGCCGTTTCCGAAACGTCCAAATCGTTACACATGGAAAGATTCTGGGTCGCCCGCGGCGTTCAACGCTGGACGCCGCTGGCGGGGTCGCCGCCGGTCGACACGGCACGAACCTGCCGCACTTGGATCGTCTCCCCAGGTCCCCGGGGGCCAGGCGAGGGCCCCTACATGCCGAAAACGGGCAGACGCCTCCCGTCGTGACTCTTTCGTTTTGCCATTCGGGCGCGCGCAGATGTCTGGGCTGGCACCGGGGGGGGGGGGAAGGGGCCCTGGGACACGCAAGTATATGTATATACATATATTTATACACGCACAAATGATAACAATTTCCCCCATCTGTTCCACTTTTTTGTTAGATTTCTGTCTCCCCCCCCCACTTTCAATACTTTCGCATTCTTCCTGGCTGTGTGCTGTTCGTCCCCCTCGTGCAGGGGCGCGGCTCCGCGGGCCGGCCGCTGCAGCGCCCGCCTGGCCGAGGTCCACCCGCTCCACCGGCACCTCCACGCGCGTGCTCGGCGGCACCTGCGGGCGGCGAAGGGCCGGGCGAAGGCGCGCAGGAGGGGGGCAGGCCAGGAGGGGAAAAGGCACACACCCACACAGGTCATCGTCGATCCTCAGGAGAACATGGGAAAAGATGGGAAGCGGGGGGGAAGACAAACCCCGAAACTATGGGAGAATATCGGGGAATCCGGTGATTTGTGCATATTGGTTGGTATGGCCTCGGGCACCTTCAGTAGGGAGAGAGGGGGAAGGCTTCTTAGAAGGAGGCTGCTTCTTAGAAGGCACGGGCCTTACATCTGCAGCGAAAGGGCCCGCGCCCTCTAAGAAGCAGGGGGGTGCTTCGAAGAAACCCTCCCCCCCCACACCCCTCAACCCCCCTTCTGCGCGTGGCTGAGACGGGGTGTAGTGCCAGCGGGAGAAGTCGACGGAGGCTTGCCAGATGGGCTCGGGGCAGATGGGGTCGGATCATCGCGCCGCATCGCCGATGCATCGCCGATGATTCAGCGATGCACTGGCGACGCCAGCGATGCATTGGCGACGCTGGTGTGGAGAAACTGGGGCCCCGCACCAGGCCGCATCGCCGACATATCGGCGATGCGGCGCGATCCTCCAACCCCACATGCAGTCAACCCATCTGAAAAGAACCACGATAAGGATGCAAGGGCTTCCTTGGGAAGCTATGTCGACACTTTGAGAACGGGGCACGGCAACCAAAAGCGGCCAAGGATGGGCCGAGGAGGAAGTATGTAAGGGCAACCTTGGGAAGTTGCTCATCCTTGCTATGCGGGCCGACTGTTCTCTGATATCACCTGGGAGGCTTAAACTCTAACAGGTGTACTCAGCAGGTGCATGGATGTCTGGAGCGTCCGTCGGGTTCACGCATGGGAATGTGGCCTGCGAGTTGGCGGACGCGGAAGGTTGCCCCCGAACGCGCGGTGGAATCCCAGACCCCCGACGTCATGATTTTTGCCACAACGTCGACCCTCCAAGGTCTCGACCATCCCTCAGAACTGGTTTTTCATCCTGAACCGTTATTTGACAGTCCCGAGGCCTGGCAAGGGCTTCCCGAGGCCGACTATATGGAAAAACCTCTTGTCATGACTTTTTCATTGCCCGAGGGTGATCTGGAATGGCGCGCCCCCCCCCGAACTGGGAAATGCCCCCACTCCCCAACTATGAGCCGAGGGAACACGCCAATTCGCCCCCAACGGGGGGGGGTGATCGCCACCTCCTCGAGGATCGACGACACCTCAGCCGCAGGAGCGCCAATTTTGAGACAACGGCGACGTTCCCTGGAGCGGTTCTCGTCCACGTTGGGCCTCCTGGAGGCTTCTCGTCGCCACGGCTGGATCCGCTTCGACATGATCGACCCACGAACCCGGAAAGGAATATAGAAATGTAAGACATGGCAACGTTTCAAAGACACCGGATTGGGCGACGGGCAAATGCCATGCTGAATGTATCGATTTTGATGTACCGTGCCGAGGGCTGTGCTGTGCTGCGCCGTGCTGATGCTGAACTGCGATGTGCCATGCCGCGATTGAGCTCTATAGCGTTGTGGATCGAGTCCTCCTTTGCACCCGAGTCCTGACCGAACTGATCTGGATCTTAAGCTCGAGCTGCCTCAGCACATAGTAGCTGCCCCAGAGCTGGTTGACAGGGGAACATGCCAGGAGGACGCGCCGCGGAACGTCCCAAGGAACGGGCCAGGCGACGTGCCAAGGGGACGTGCCAGAGGGGACGCGCTACGGAAAGTGCCAATGGACGTGCCAATGGACGTGCCAGGAGACGCGCCGCGCGACGTGCCAGGGGGACTCGCCACAGGACGCGCCACGGAACGTGCCAGGTTGCAGCGCTGAGTGTATCGATCTTGATGTACCGTGCCGAGGCCTGTGCTGTGCTGCGCTGTGCTGAACTGCGATGTGCCATGCCGCGGTTGTGCTCTATAGCGTTGTGGATCGAGTCCTCCTTTGCACCCGAGTCCTGACCGAACTGATTTGGATCTTAAGCTCGAGCTGCCTCAGCACATAGTAGCTGCCCCAGAGCTGGTTGACAGGGGGACATGCCAGGAGGACGCGCCGCGGAACGTCCCAAGGGACGCGCCAGGCGACGTGCCAGGGGCCGTACCACGGGGACGCACCGCGGGACGTGCCGAGGGGACGCGCTACGGAGCGTGCCAATGGACGTGCACCGCGCGACGTGCCAGGGGGACTCGCCACGGGACGCTCCTCGGAACGTGCCAGGCAACATGCCAGACTGCAATGCTAGGGGTATCGATATTGATGTACCGTGCCGAGGGCTGTGCTGTGCCTGGGCGACCTGGACACGTGAAAACAAGTGTATCTCTCGAAACATTGTCAGCACATCCTCATGCTAGGCATCCGCTTGGGCAACCTGGACACGTGCAAACAAGCATCTCGATCGAGACTTCCTCAACACATCCTCATGCTAGACATCCGCTTGGGCGACCTGGAAACGTAAAAACAAGCCTCTGGTTCGAGACATCCTCAACAAATCCTCATGCTAGACATCTGTCTGGGCAACCTGGAGGCGTGAAACCAAGCGTCTCGCTCGAGACATCCTCAAGACCTGGGCACGTGAAAACAAGCACTTCACTTAAGAGATCCTCTGAATTCAGGTCCCCAGGAGAGGACAATCTATAACACAAAACAAGCGTTTCGCTCGAGACGTCCTCAACAAGTTCTGAAAAACAAGCGTTTCGCTAGGGACATCCTGACATTTTAATTCGCCGGCCCTCTTCCCATTCGTTATTTATCGCAAAAGAAATCAGCCGGCCCTCTTCCCGTCAG
>CAUYUJ010022071.1:218563-286063 GCA_963575745.1 Prorocentrum cordatum | reverse complement strand
GCAATGGCCAACAATGATCAAGAAGTGTCGTCCCCAGACTAATCATGTTGTCGAACATTTCGGAGATCTTCCTCCCAGAGAGGGACATGCCCGAGCTCGCCTAGATCCTGCGAGCAGCAGCCCTCGTGGCCCCGCCTCTGCGCCGCCGAGCTGCGTGCAGCAGCGCGCCGTCGGCGGCCTGCGGCGCCCGAGGGCCCGCCGGCGGGCGTGGAGCGCCTTGGCCTGCCCCCTGCAGCGGCGGGCGGCGGCGGCGGTGGTCCCACGGCTGGGTCGCAGCTCTGGCAGCAGAGCGATCTCAGGCGTCTAGGCACTGTAGGCTAGCGCTCCTCAGCATTTTCTGCCGATGGGTGTGCAGCTCAGCTCCGCAGCTCGCCTGCAGCTCGGAGGAAGTAGAGAGAACAAACGTCATCTCTCACAAAAGAAATTGCAGAGTGCGGATACGGGCGTGTCCTCCTGCAGGCGGATTTTTGGTGAAAAATCCGCCGATCCGGCGTGCGAGTTTCTGAGAGCGTGGACTTGAGCTCGCTCAGGCTTCGCTCCGCAAGGGGTGGGGGACGCCATTCCCGACGCCATTCGGTGCTCGGGGGCCAGGGGCGGGTCGCTCTGCAAGGGGGGGGGACGCCATTCCCGACGCCATTCCCACCCTTAGGTCGGGCGTGTCCTCCTACAGGCGGATTTTTTGACGAAAAATACAAGAGTCAGAAAATTATTCAAACACCAGAAATGAGCCTGACGAAAGACCCAACCAGATGCAGCTGCGAATGCCGCACTGTGACAATACCGCTTCGGTGGAGCTCCTGATGGGGCCACGAACCGTGGGAGGGGCGCGCCGAATTGGGCGCGGTGGTGCCATGCGAACCATCACACTGGAGCCGTCGGTGGTGCCATGCGAACCCTTCCACTGGAGCCTTCCGCAGAACTCCCTATGGGGTGCGCCGAAATGACAGTGGAACTGCATGCGAACCCTGCCACTGAGGCCTTCGGTGGAGCTCCCTATGGGGCCGCGAACCGTGTGAGGTGTGCGCCGAAATGAGGGTGGAACTGCATGAGAACCCTGCCACTGGAACCTTCGGTGGAGCCCCCTATGGGACCACGAACCGTGTGAGGGGTGCGCCGACATGAAGGTGGAATCGCATGCGAACCCAACCGCTGTTTGCCTTCGGTGGAACACCCTATGGGGCCACGAACCGTGTGAGAGGGGCACCGAACTGGGGGCGGCACTGCATGCGAACCCTGCCAATGGGGCCTTCGGGAGAGCTCCGTGTGGTGCCACGAACCGTGTGAAGGGTGCGCCGGAATGACGGTGGAACTGCACGCGAATCCCTGCCGCTGGGGCCTTCGGTGAAACTTCCTAGGGGGCCACGAACCGTGTGAGGGGTGTGCCGAGATGAGGGTGGAACTGCATGCGAACCCTGCTACTGAAACCATCGGTGGAACTCCCCATGGGGCCACGAACCGTGTGAGGGGTGCGCCGAGCTGCCGCTGGGGCCCTCGGTGGAGCTCCCTATGGGGCCACGAACCGTGTGAGGGGGGCACCGACATGGGAGCGGAATCGCATGCGAACCCAGCCGCTGTTTGCCTTCGGTGGAGCTAGCTCCCTATGGGGCGACGAGCAGGGTGAGGGGTGCGCCGAAATGAGGGTGAAACTGCATGAGAACCCTGCCTCTGGGTCCTTCGATGGAGCTCTCCATTGGGGCACGAACCGCGTAAGGGATGCGCCGAAATGAGGGTGGAACTGCATGTGAACCCTAGCACTGAAGCATTCCGTGGAGCTCTCTATGGGGCAACGAACCGTGTGAGGGGTGCGCCGAGATGAGGGTGGAACTGCATGCGAACCCTGCTACTGAGGCCTTCGGTGGAGCTCCCTATGGGGCAACGAACCGTGTGAGGGGTGCGCCGAAATGAGGGTGGAACTGCATGCGAACCCTGCCACTGGGGCTTTCGTTGGAGTTCCCATGGGGTCACGAACCGTGTGAGGGGTGCGCCGAGATGAGGGTGGAACTGCATGCGAACCCTGCCACTGGGGCCTTCGGTGGAACTCCCCATGGGGCCACGAACCGTGTGAGAGGTGTGCCGAAATGAGGGTGGAACTGCATGCGAACCCTGCCACTGGGGCTTTCGTTGGAGTTCCCATGGGGTCACGAACCGTGTGAGGGGTGCGCCGAGATGAGGGTGGAACTGCATGCGAACCCTGCCACTGGGGCCTTCGGTGGAACTCCCCATGGGGCCACGAACCGTGTGAGAGGTGTGCCGAAATGACGGTGGAACTGCATGCGAACCCTGCCGCTGGGGCCTTCGGTGGAGCTCCCTCTGGGGCCACGAAACGTGTGAAGGGTGTGCCAAAACGGAGCGGCGCTGCCATGCGGACTGCGCGGGACGAGGTGGGGACAGCCGGAGGAGTGGCGCGGGGCGCTCCTTCAGTGGATTTTTTGGTCGGCGGGGCGAGAGCGAACCTCTTCCGCTAAAAGCTAGGCGGGCTACGCACAGCTCTAATTGGGGAGACAGGGCACAGGCGGGCGGGGCCCGGGGTGCAGGCGGTGCCGAGGAGCTTGCACAGGAAAAGGTACGCCGTGGAATGCTCCTCCAGTCGAGGGACAGGCCCGACTTACTCCCACAACTCGTGGCCCCACCGTGGCAGCCGCCAGCGGCCGGCGGCGGGCCGAGAGAGCCAGGCCTGCCCTCCGCACCCGAGGGGCGGCGCGCGGCGTGCGGCGGCGGCGGCCAGTGCGCCGAGGGCCGCGGCGCGCGGCGGCGCCGCCGCCGGCCACGCGCCAGGATCGGGTCGGGCGAAAGGGGGGGAGAGCAAAGGAGGGGTTTGAGAATCAGCTCACGTAGCTGATTTTCCCGGCGCCTCCCGGCGCCGGAGGCGGCCATGTATCGAGGAATGGGCCCCTCGGTGAGGCCGAAACCAGGTGCATGCAGCAGATTTCGTAACCCCCCCTTTCCCAATCCCCCCCTTTCGTCCGGCCCGACAGGATTGGCCCTGGGCAGGCTTGGCCTCCCTGGTGGCGCGGCTGCCAGGTGGCCGCGGGGGGGCCGCCTCCATAGACAAGCGCGCCTCACTGCACTCGCAAAAAATAACTGCTCGCAGCTAGCCTGGATCCGCCGCGGGGGCCTCGCGGCCCAGTCCACACCGAGCCGGCCCTGTGCTTCCCAGGCGCCTGCGAGCAGGCTCGTGACGAACGGTGGAGCGCGCTCGGTGGCTCGGCGCGCAGGCCGGTGCGGAGTGGACCCCTGCGGGCGCCATCACGCCAGGATTTTTGTCCATAACGTCGACCCCCGAACGTCTCGACCCATTCCTCGGGACCGGCTTTTCATCCCGATCGAGCCGTGTTTTGACGGTCCCGAGGCCCGGCGAGGGGCCCCCAGAGGCCGCAAATGGGGAAACACCTCCCGCCGTAAGCTTGTGCTCGCTGCTCGCGAGGCGGGGTGGACCGCGCGGCGGGGGCCCGTGCTGGAGGCCGCCCCGGCGACGGGGCCTCTCTGGCGCAGACCCCCGACGGCGGCGCGGCGGGCGGGCGGGCGCCAGCGGCGGGCCCAGGGTCAGCATGCCCGGCACGCCCGGCGCGGGCCGCGGTGGCGCGGCCCAGGGCGCGGTGGGCGCGGCGGCGGCCTCTGGGGCGGGGGGGGAGGCGCGGCGGGCGGGGCGCGGCGGCGGGCGGTGCTGCAGGACGGGCAGGGGCGCGCCTCCTGGACGTGATCGCGCACGGGAGGTTTCTGGGGCCATTTTCGGCCTCGGGGGGCCCTCGCCGGGCCTGTAGGGACCGTCAACAAAAATGACTGCAGTATGAAACACCAGTCCCGGGGAAAGGGTCGGGACTTCCAGGGGCCCCGCATCGAAAAAAATCAGCACGTCGCATGTCTGGGCTCTCGTCCCGAAAGTGTCGCCAGGTTGCCCCCAAGACTGTCTCCGGGGGAGAGCCCTCGGCCCTGGGGCTGCGGCATGCCCCCAGGTGCGACCTAGGCGTGTGCCGGGCCCCGGAGGAGTCCCTGGCCCCCGGGGTGTCTCCGGACGGCCGCAGCGGGGTGCCTCCAGAGCACCTCTCACGAGGCCCAGGGAGCCCCACGTGCCCCAGACCCAGACATCCGCATGCCTCAATTTTTGTTGGTGCGGACCCAGGAGGTCTGGACCAATTCCCCGGGACCGGTTTTTCGTCCTGCTTTTTGACGCTCCCGAGGCCCGGCGAGGGCCCCCGGAGGCCAGAAACTGCCAAAAACCGCCTGCTCCAATTTTTTTGGAGCGCCGGATCTCAGGGGAGAGGCGCGAGAAGCTGTGAGCACCATGGGCCAGGAGCGCTCTCTGGGACTCTCCGGCCCCCCATCAGCTAGGGCTCTCCGGGGTCGTCTCGGGGACTCGCGGGACGCGCTGCCTCGCACTGTCCACGGGCCCGGGCGGGCGCTGGACTTCTGGAGCATGGCGGAACTCCGGAGCGGTGCTTAGTTCGAGGCCGGCCCTGCGTGCGCGATCGATGACGCGAAAGCGCCTCCCGTCCAAAAATCGAGCATGCTCGGATTTCGCTCCTAAGCTGACATTCGAGAACAGCTTACAGCTCGCAGCCTGCATCACCCGAGCTCGTGCGATCTTGAGCATGGCTCGGCCAATGAGCAAAATCTGCCGGAGCTGATTGTCGCCCTGGTACTATTCCACCCTCCAAGGACTATTGCCTGTTGCTTGCGATCCGCCATTCATTCTCCTTTCCCTGTACCTTTCCAGTGTCCCATCCTCGACCCATCCTGTGCTCTCCTGGAGAGCAAGCCCCCAGAAGCCACCAGAGGACCAACACGGGCCCAACACGTCCAAAAGCCTTCATGGGGGGCTAGAAGAAGCCAAGGCGGCATACACATAACCTTTCATAGGGGGCCACACGCGAACCCTACCCCTACCCCCCACGATTTCTGAGGGGGAGGGTGGGGTTCACTTCGCTCGGGAGCTCCCAGACGAAGTGAACCCCACCCTCCGAAACCATAAACCCTCGTTAATCAATATTGACCCTCGCGTGAAGTCCCGACATTGCTTCACGTCAGCGCCCAGACATCCCATCACAGCTCTGGCAAGTCCCATTCTAAGAGAGGGAGGCAGGCGGCATGGGGGCGAAGCCCTTACGGATATGGAAAAACCTCCCGTCATGATTCGAGTCATGGTTGCTTCGTTACCCCAGGGGGTCTGGGAAGGAGGCTCAACCCTCCCACGCGTGTCAACATCGGAAAACGCATTGACCCCGAAAAGGCGGCGGAAATCCGGGTGCTTCCGCACGGTGCCGGGATCGCATCGGATCGGCTGCGCCACGATGCACAACGCCGTCCACGCGAGCAATGGACCGCATTGCATCGCCAAAACACTGTCGGGAGCGGCCAAGAGGGGGGTGTCCAAGAGGGGTGGGTGCAAATCATGACCGGCGGCACGTGCGCGGCCCAGCGGGGGGGCCAGGGACGTAATGAAATAAAAAGAGGCGCCATGACATCTAGGGAAATATCGTGGCCCCCGCCATGATTGGGATCGGACAGGGCCGGTCAGAACCGATGTCGAGTCGGATCGACCGGATCAAGAGGGGCCCTGAAAGCCGCGCACCACCAGAGCCACTTGCGGCGAGCGGTCCAGCGGATGTCGGACCCTGAGTCGGGTCTCGGACGGCCGCTCGGGGCGAGAAGGGCACCCCTGGAGAGCTGCTGGAGCGCATCTCGAGGCAGGAGAAACTCCCCAGACATGCGACGTCCTGCTTTTTCCCCATCTCTGTAGGACGGCGTCCCCGGAAGTCCCCACCCTTTCCCCGGGCAGGTTCTTCGTCCTGAATCGTTTTCTGACGCTCACGAGGCCCGGCGAGGCGGCAAATGGCCAAACACCTCCCCCGCCCTGATTTCTCTGTACGACGCGATCCTGTCGGGGCCCAGGACCGACGAGAACCTGCCTGGTGAGCCGACGCCAGCGGCGGCATCATCGGCGCCGCGGGCGCGGGCGCCGGCGCGCGCGCGTGCGCGGAGCGCGCGCGCGCGGGGCGGAGAGTCGGGGCGCTGCGGAACGCACGGGAGGCGGTGGGGCAAGGCGGGGGCAGCGCGGGATGGACGCGCGCGGGGCGTGCTGTCGTGCGGAGGACGGAGGAGAGGGGAGGAGGAGGAGGAGGAGGAGGAGGAGGAGGAGGAGGAGGAGGAGGAGGAGGAGGAGGAGAAGGAGGGAGGAGGAGGGAGGAGGGAGGAGGTGGAGGAGGAGGAGGAGCAGGAGGAGGAGGAGGAGCGCAAATGGCATGAGGCGCAGCAGGTGCTGGTCTCATCTGCATGCTGATGGCAGCTTGAGCTGTGTGCTGTAAAATGGACGTATGATGAGGAGGATGTGACCTGCAATGCAGCGTGCCGTACCAACCTTATCAGGACTACTGTAAGGCCGAGTGAGCAATTGGCCAAAGCTTTGAGTACGAGGGCGGGAGGGGCACGCAATCTGGCTGAGAAGTATGAGCGCTAGCAGCGCAAGCACGAACACTTTCGAAGTACGAGGCTGCGTAACGTACGATATGGTCATCGTACTGTTGGGTCCTCGGCGATTGACTGCAACCTCGATTTCCTGTCGTACGATAACATGTGAGCTCCAGGCAATCGGGTGTGCACTACCCATCGTGTGCCCACAAGACAAGTCATCAGTGATGAATATGCATTGCTTAAGCATCATTACCCCCATCAATGCCAAGATCACCATCGCGATCATCAATGTGATCGCCATCGCAAGCCAGATCATGTTGTATATCATGTTCGTGGACGGCGGCACGGTAGAGGTCAAAACGCCATCGCCATGGTCACGCATATCATATTAGTAGCAGGGGGGCGGGGAAGGGAAGCAAACGAAACGATTAGGAATGCGAGGGCAAAGAAACCAGGAATAAGGAGAATCGCGCAACATCTGCCTGTCAGACCCATGGCCCCCCAGCCCATGACACAGCGGGCCCTTACCATCCGAAGAATTCAACTGCTACCCACGGTGGGGCCCTGAAAATGACGTGAGGAACAGTAGAACACAGTTTAACTGGTTGGACCTCTTTCACGTTAGGCGAGGTCGAGCTTGTGCGCACACCTGCAAAGGTAACAACGAAACTTTATCACTTAGACATCATCACCGTCACCAGCGTCAACACCACCATCACAAGCGCGACCATTACAATGCAAACAAGACGATCGCCATGCTTACCACCTCCGTGACCAGAATCATCGTAATGGCCAGTGCCATCGAAATTACCAGAGCCGTTCTTGCCCATGCGCATCAGATTGCAGCAGGAGGGCGAATCGGAGAAGATGACAGGAGAGGGAATGACAGGACTACCATACGCCCCTAGGCGCGTCGCCTCTGCATGCGCTCAGGCGAACGCGAAATCCGAGTATACATGTCGTTCACTGGCGTCAGGGTCCCGAGGTAGGATGCATTCCTGCAGTGGACGCTGCTCCCCGTCGTGGGCAACTTTGCAGTACAGATCAATTTGGTGCGCTTGGTGCTTGCGCAACGTATCAGTGATGGGGTCCTATAGGAATCTGACGGTGAGGCCAGGGAAGAATATGATGAGGATGGCTGAACCGCGGGTGCCGGAGAGAAGGGGAGGGAGAGGCCGGAGGAACATTAGATACATGCCCACTGTGGCACTGCTCCGCCGTCAGCACCGATCATGTAGCCAGTCGACAACATCCGAGGATGTCGTCAGCTACCAGAGCTGGGTACCTCTCGGTGTCGTAAAGGTGAACAGAGACGTTGTGTTATTTTGTGCTGGCGCCTGAATTTTTCTGGAAACATTGTAAACATGATTAGTTCCGCATCTCCAATTGCCAAACCACTGGGCACGTGAAACACAAGAAATGTGTAAATCTGACCCAGCTGTTGTCCAATCATGCGCACTCGCTTCATCTCCCTGGAACATGCATGACACCACATCTCCTCCATCCCCTCCACACACATTCACGCTTGTGGCGTTCGGGCCCACAGACACCATTGTCACACTATCCCTAACGATCTCCAGCTATTGGACATTCGCAAAGTAGTTCGCACAAGTGGAGCCCTTCACAACGAAGCAAGAACAACAAACGCGCACGTGTGGGCCCGCCACGGCAACATGCAAACAGCATGAAGAACAACAGCAACATTAGCGACCGCGGTGTAAAACAGACCCGCACGAACCTCGCCTCGAATTCCGGGGCGAAGCTCTCCGGGACAGTCCTGGCCAATCCCATGGTTTCCCGAACGAGATCTGCTCTGCGATGCTGGCGCCAGGACAGGACGGGCGTATCAGGGCAGCTACGTAGTGAGGGCCCCCGGTGGTCGCAGTCGCCGACGCACCCTCTCCGCCCACGCCCTCGGACGCGCGCGCGCGCGCGGTCGCGGTGGCGGGGGGGGGGGGACTGCCTCTGCCCCGGGCGGCGGCGGCCAGACTGAGGAGGCGGGGGGGGGGAGGGGGGAGCGGGGCCTGCAGGAGGAGGAGGAAGGAGGAAGGAGGGAGGAGGAGGAGGAGGGAGGAGGGTGGAGGGAGGGGGAGGAGGGAGGAGGGAGGAGGGAGGAGGGAGGAGGAGGAGGAGGAGGAGGGGAGGAGGAGGAGGAGGAGGAGGGAGGAGGAGGAGGAGGAGGAGTTGGAGGAGGAGGAGGAGGAGGAAGAGAAGGAGGAGGAGGAGGAGGAGGAGGAGGGGGAAGCGAGCCGTTGCCGGCGGTCTCAGGAGTGCGTTGGAGGACTTCGGAAGCTTCCGGGATGAAGGGGGGGAGCAAAGCCGTGCGGGCAACAAACGACGGGCTCTCAGACTTTCCTCGGGTATCGGCTGCGGCGAGCACGCGCGGGCCGACACGCAGCATGCCGTGGCCGGCCAGGCACGGACCGCGCACACGGGCCAGGAAGAGGCCGCCCCCAGTCCGTTGCACGCTGCTGCACCGCTCCACGCCCACATCCCTCCCTCCCCCCCCCCCCCTCTCGGGCGCGCGCCGACCTGTGCGGCAGGACCCTGGACAGAGGAGCATCCTCCCAAGAACAGAAGGCCCTCCGCCGGCCAAGACTGCGGAGGCACCAGAGCATCCACCGAGCGCGAAGAGCATCAGAGTGCCCTCCCCGAGCCGACCTCGATCGTACACCCCGGTGCGGCCGCATCAACTACGGCTCCGCGGGTCTCGCACGTGGGCGCCAGACCCACGGATCGGGGACAGCACGCCCCGAAGCGCGAGGCCTGGGCCGCCCGGACTGGCGACGGAGCTCGCCGATCCCGCATGGAAGCGGGACCCGCCGCCCATCCGCACGCATCGACCCAGGCTTGCGCTTCCTTGACCCGCCGTTGTTGCCACGCCTCCTTTCGTCCCCACCCTCCTCCGCCCCCCTCCGCCCTGGGGTGGCAGCAGCCCGGCGGCGTCGTCGAGGCGCGCGCCCCTCCCGCCCTGGGCTCCGCGATCTGGCGACGCCGCTCGATGCGCCGCAGCGCCGAGCACCGCCGAGCAGTGCCAAGGACGGCCTGCCTGCCTGGGCTCCTGGGTTCCCGGTCGCTCGCCCGATCGGCCAGACATTCCTTCTCTGCCCCCCTGGCGCCACCTCACCCGAACGGCGCGACGGCTGCCGCGGAGCCCCGTGCGGCACAGCCCTCTCCGAGCGACTGTGGCAGCCAGGGCGAGCGCGGGGCGGAGCATCGCTTTCCTCCGAGCGGCCCCGCGGTCTGGCTCCGAGCACCTCCTGTAAGGCCGTGCGGCGCCGCGCCGCCCGCAGGGCCGTGCGCGCGCGCGCCTGCCGAGCTGCGGCCGCGTCAGGCCGCCCCGACCGCCGAGCGCCGAGCCCCGCGGCACCGTGCCGCTCGCGCTGCAGAGAGCCGCTCTTGTGGCGGGCAGGAATTCCACGCCTGGCCCTGTCGGACGCCGTGCTCCCGGCGGCGGCCGCGCCCGCCCGCCGCGCGCGCGGGCAGGGAGCGCCCCGCGCGCTCGGGTGGCGGCCTCTCAGCTGACCGCCGTGATGCCCGCGAGGCGCATCGCCTTGAAGTCGCCCGCGGACATGGGCTGAAAAAGCGGCGGCCGCTCGGCCGAGGTGAACTGCGGCAGGCAGGCCAGGCTCGTCGCGGCGTCCGCGTCGCAGAAGAGGGCGAGGACGAAGCGCGAGCGCGCGGCCTGCGCCGAGTCGGCGGGCGCGACGACGCGGTGGGGCGTCGCGCAGCACTCGCCGTTCGTCCACCGGCTCAGCATGTCGCCCAGGTTGACGTAGGCCACGCCGCCGTCGGCGCCAGCTGCGCCAGGGGGCGGCACGACGTCCCGCCACTCGCCGGTGGTCCTGTCGGCGGCCTGGAGGCCGGGCGCGCCGCCCTGCTCGTGGAGCAGCAGGGTGCACAAGCCGAAGTCGGTGTGCGCGCCGCAGCGGGTGGAGCGCGGTGCAGCGCCGCCCGGGTAGTGGATGCAGCGCAGCGTGCAGAGGTCCGCGTCGCGCGTGCTGGCCGCGAGCTCGTCCTCGGGCAGGTCGAGCGAGCGCGCCAGGCAGCGGAGCGCCGCGCGCGACGCGGCCATGCCCGCGCGGAAGAGGGCGGCGAGCGGCTCCTCGATCTCGGCTGGCAGCTGCCGCTTGCCCGGGGCGAACTGGAACACCTCCTTCGGGTCGGGAGCTGCCTCGCTCAGGTCTGGCTTCTCGCGGCCGAGCTGGATGTAGCCGACGTTCTCGCGCACGTCTCTGAAGGCGAGCTCCATCTTCTTCTCCTGCGGCATCGCGAAGAGCGCCTGGATGCTGTCGAATGCGGCGACCACGACCTCGGAAGCAATGCCTCCGTGCGCTGGCAGCGCCAGAAAGCCATGCGCGCGGCAAGCCCACCTCGCTGCTTCTGCCGAGGCGGATTTCTCCAGCTCGGTCCCAGCGCCGTCAAAAAAACAGCGGACGTCCACAAGTGGCGGTGTCAGAATGGACATGGTGCTACCCACTCACCTCCAAGTAGGAAGCCGATGCAGTGGTGCTTGCTCGGCGGTGTGGGCAGAAACCTCTGCGGCGACTGCTGAAGCGCGGCTGGAGCCCGAAACTATGGACGTAGACGTGCTACGCACGCGCTGCAAGCAAACGAGGCAACTTACCCTCCCAAGGCCAGAACGAACTCAGGACAAGCCCCCGCTCCTGGACATCATCCTCCCAAGGCCAGAACGAACTCAGGCGAGCCGCGGCACAGGGTGGCAACAAGGGTCCAGCCAGGCGGCCAACGAGTCTCCCCTTGTCCCCTTTGGGGAGAGGGGCGTCGGGGCGTAGGAGACGGCTCTTGAGGGGAACCGCGCGGAGCGCTCTGGACCTCCCCGTTCGGCACGTGCTCGCAGGCCCTCGAATGGGAAATTAATGCTGTCATGGTATGATTTGGCTCTGGATGCGTGCCAGGCATTCCAGAGTATGTGGCGGCCCTCGTGTCTGCAGCCGATGTGGAACGTCAGAACATCTGGGGGACCCTGGGAATCCTGGGGGGGGGGTGGCGGTGGAGGAAGACGAGGGGGAAGGAGGAGGAGGAGGAGGAGGAGATTTTTGAGGAGGAGGAGGCCAGCAGCGGAGCGCTCTGGACCTCCCCGTTCGACACGTGCTCGCAGGCCCTCGAGTAGGAAAGTAATGCTGTCATGGTATGATTGGCCAGATGTCATGGTCAATTATGGAAAGTGATGCTGTAAAGCTGGATGCGTGCCAGGCCTTCCAGAGTATCAGGCGGCCCTCGTGTCTGCAGCCGATGTGGAAAATTATAACATCTGGGGGACCCTGGGAATCCTGGAGAAGGTGGCGGAAGAAGAAGACGAGGGGGAAGGAGGAGGAAGAGGAGGAGGAGGAGGAGGAGAAGGAGGAGGAGGAGCAGGAGGAGGAGGAGGAATAGATGGAGGAGGAAGAGGGGGAGGAGGAGAAGGAGGAGGAGTAGGAGCAGGAGGAGGAGGAGGAGGGAGAGATGGAGGAGGAGGAGCAGGGGGAGGAGGAGGAGGAGGAGGAGGAGGAGCAGGAGGGGGAGTGGAATGGAATGGAATGGGCTCTATCGCGGTGCGATACGACAACGAGGACGAACTACGAGGGCTTAGCTCGGTTCGAACCCTGATCCTTGGGCCATTGCCCAGCATCGAAATTAGCGAGATAGCGCCGACGAACATGGTTCAGGGGCTTCGAACAAGCCTCGGCTAAATTCGCTCGGAGCTGCTCGCTTCCGAAGAAACCACAACTGCTGCAAATCCAAACCCTGAGGGTGGCGGAGAACACAAGCTGGTGGGACGGGTGGACCCAACCCCCTCCTATGTGGACCTTCTTCCCCCTCGGCAACTGAAACTTATTCGAGCCAACACTGATGAGATCGAAACACTCCGAATTCCTCCAGGCTGTAAGCGTGTCCTTAGACGCGCAGCCCCCACACCTCGCGCATCGATTCCCTTCGCCACAGAGCCGATGCTGGGACGAAAAGACAACAAGGGAGGAGGGGGAGGGAGGAGGGGGCGGCCTGGTCGTAGGTCGGGACCTGGCGGGCGACGGTCTCGCGGCCATGGCCTCGAGAGTGGCGCGCAGGAGCCTCCGACGGACAAGGCTGGCATCAACCTCAGCTTTAGCATCTCGAAACCTGGTTTCAGCATCAACGCGACACTTTTTTTGCAGCGAGGCCAGCGAACTCGTCGGCCATATGATTTCCAATGATCAGAAACTCAGGAAAGCGGGACCTCGAGATATCTTCAGCTTCAATATGTGACGGTATCTGGATGACACATACGTGCGACGGGTCGCGAAACTTCATCTCAAGAGCGATAGCCTTCCAGACGTTGGCGTTGGCCCCGCGAGGGGCCCGCCAAAATCCCTGATACCACCCATCGGAAACTCCACTATTATCCGTGACGTACACCAGGGGCCCTCGAGAGTGCCTGAGCGCCAGAAGGAATCCCCATAATTCACCCCGAGGGACCGATTGAGCAGCTCCAGGAAGAGGCCCGAAGATGACTGAATCGACTGCAGGATGATCGAAGTCACGAACGACGACAGCTGAAACTCCGGCGCGCCGAAGCCGTCGGTCTTTGGAATCCTCGCCCCCGCTGGCATCTCCGAAGACCAGCAGAGGCTTGTCAATCTCGCCGATGCCGAGCGCGTGTTCGCTGAACGGCGCACCTGGGACACGCGTCGTCGCTGATGGCACCCGTCTCGTCCTTCACCCTGGATAACGGCCAAGACCCACCGATAGCAATCACCAACAGAGTCTCCGAGAGCTTGGCCCCATGAGGCACACCATTGAGGACCTTCAAAAGCTGCCTGAGGGAGCCGTTGTCAGCCCCACCTTGAAGCCCCTCACCGCAGTAATGCCTGGAAGCGTTCACCCAAAGCCTAGACCGAATAGACCCCTCGAACTCGGTGAGCAAACCGCTAATGTCCTCAGAGCTGGTGACGAGATCATCAGGAAACGACCAAGTGCCCCCAGCGTCGTCATAGATAGCTGGCGAATGCCACTTTGTTGGAGACTCTGGGTCCCACCCGAACTCAAGTAGGTAGGCGATGATGGACGAGATGGGCCCCCGTACATGCCGAGAAATCTGCTGAGGTGCTAGCTCACGGAGCTGGCGAACAAGACCAGGCCAGGCGGCACGGACAGGAGCGCGCATGCTGGGCTCGCTCAGCCAGGTCCTCAACCACAGCTGGAGCCCGTCGCGCGGCAACTTGTATTCGGGATCGTGCCCGTCGGCACGCAAATCAAGTAAAGTTGTGAGACAACGCCCACGCTTAGAAGAGGCAAGAGTAGCACCCAATCGTCGACGACATTGGACCCGAAAATCACCAAAAGCTCCTGAAATCTGATGCCCATAAGTCCCTGCAGCCTGAACTCCCGCCCGTTCAAGAAGCCCCGTAGTACGATACTTCCGACTCGAGCGAGCGAACTTGCGTATCTTATGGTTCATTGCCGTTGCCTTGATGACTCTCTGCCTCCTCGTTGCTCTAGCGAGTCTGCCTGCTCCCAAATCGACCCCAAAATAAGTTGCTTGCAAAGCGTGCTGAAGAACGAAACCTCGGCGCCGAAGCCGACGGACCACCGCCTTGCTGTCAGCGGCGTGAGAACATAGCACGACACTCTTGCTGGCGATCTGGAGACCGTGCTCCTGCAGCGTGGTGCAAGTGTCCAGGATGCCATGGTACAATCTATCACGAACTGCCTCCCGCGAACCAGCCGTGTGCTGAGTCAAATCGTCAACCCATATACGATATGACATATTAACATGCGTAGTGGTGAGTTTCATGAGTATATAATAAACCATGCATCTCCCGAGTCTGGTACCGCTCCGAAGCCCCTGGATAATACTTTGCCACGGCTGGAACGCCTGGGAGAAAGAACCAAGCTGGGATAAGACGCGTGGGGCCATGCACATCTGGAGCTCCAGGGCGAGGACCGTGGGGGAAATCCCATCTTAAGAGCAGACCTGGCCAACGGAATCCACCCCATAGCATCGTAAAACCCCTTGATGTCCAAGAGACCCTCTCCGAATGCACAACCCAATCTGGCGAGCCCTTCGTCTTGAAGAGCACGTAAAAATACTTCACGCAGCGCCGAGTTGCCTGCGATCGCTGCGTCCCAGGCTGGCTCCGAATCCTTGGACCATAATCTAACTTCGTCCTGCTTGGGCCTTCATGGCGTGCAAGGCGCGCTGGACGCGCTCGACGGACAAAGGCTCGAGCTGCTCCACAGCCGCAGCCTCGCGAATATCCTGGAACATATCCTTGATGTCGGGAATCGGGACTGGTTTGGGGCTCCAGAGATCGTGCCATCGTTTCGTTTTGTGGTCGACGATGTCCATGGGATGGAACAGGGTTTTGCCGTTGACCTGAATCTCGTCGGGAACTGGGGGAACCTTCTTAAGAGACTTGTGCAAGATTCCAGGAGCCTCCGAAGTAGTAGTCCAATTCCGAAATCCCCGCAAAGAAGAGCACAGAGCTCGGCTCCGAGCTCGACCTGCTACGCGTCTGGCTGCCTGAGCAAGTCGCTCGACGGAGCCATCTGAAAGAGTAGCAATGCGGTGTAATTTGTCCTGCCATGTACTCCAGGCCGCATGCCGAGAGCTATCATCTGGATCTGGAGTTCGCAAAAGAGGAACGTGCACCCCTGGAGGCTGGTCTCCCGCGAGTGCTGCGCACGCCTGGACTAACTGTGCCTGCTGCGCGACCCCGCTGCCTCGACTGCGGTGTTTACTGAGGGAGGTGAGCACAGTGGAAAGACGTCCCCACCAGCTTGCCACGACGTCGTGTAGAGGTTGATCCCGAGCTTTATCAGGAGCCTTCATTTCAACCACCCGAAAGAAAGGACCCTGGCCCCTCGTGGTGCCTCCAGAGATAGCAACGCCGTGGTGAGTAGTGATGACCTGCTCCACCGTAGAAGCCCAAGAAGAGTAGAGAGCTCCAAGATGACTAACGTGTGGACCTCCGACGGCGGACGCGACTGAGTCTCGAACAACTGGCCAGACCTCCTGCCCACCGTCCGAGTGCGTGTACCCCACGTGGCCTCTGCAGGTCTCCCAGAGCTCAGACGGGATGGAGAAGGAAGGGAGATCAGACTGACTAGTGGTTGCCGAGGGGGGGGTCTCGGAGGGGGGGCCCCCTACGGTCCCAAGAAACTGGTTTTCAGACAGACACTGCTCAGACAGAGACGCGACAGCTGGAGACGCCTTGGCCTTCGCTCTACTGGGGGCGGAGACATCGGCGTCAGCCGCGTCGTCAAAAAAACTGGAAGAGATTAAATCGAAGTCATCGCCTGAATCGCCGTCCGACAGACCGTCGTCCAGCTCAAAATCGGCCCGCTCAGGATCCGCAGTGAGGTCCCCGAACAGAGCCTCCGACGCCTCCGAGAACCTCAGCTTCTGGGACTGCTTGGCTGCGACTCGTTGGGCCTTGGCAATACTGGACTTAGACCCAGGGGTAGGTGCGACTCCTGGCCGTGGAACTTGTGGGAGTCTAGCCGGCGCGACCAGCTCCCTGCACAAGAGTTGCGCCCCCGAACTGCGAAGCCGAATCAGCACTGCACTGTGAGGTTTCCATGGAACTGAAAGGATGGGCGTGACGCTGACGAAGTAGGGGACACACGAATGACTAGCAATGACGTAGTCGAGCATGGCGCCTTTACCTGACTGACAGGTCGTTGACGCTCCCATCGGCTTGAAGATAACCCCGTCAACCTTCTGGATGAACCCTCGCTGCACCAGCACCTCGGGCTCGAGGTTGGAATCTCCAACTATGAACCATGGCAAACGAAGCTGTGCGACAAGCGCTCCGAGCTTGGCCAGGCGCGCGAGGTTCCTGCCCCCGAAGCCGTCGGAGCAGAAGCCGTAGAAAGTAATGGCCACCAACGAGTACCCGTGCATGTGAACAATGGCCGCGCTGAACCCATCCAACGCTGAGGAACCACTCGCTCGCAAATCACGAAGTACCGCATCCGTGTCGCTCAAGCTCTGCATCTGAAGATGGTGACGGCACATGAGCCACTCGCCGCCCTCGTTAGACTTGTCCTGAGTCGCTGCCGTCTTGCCCCGCCCTAAGGCTCGAGCGGGATTGAGAATGAGTTTGAAATGATTATTGTGAGCCTGTTCTCGCCAGTGCTGCACGTCCTTGCTGCTCTCGACGTGCGTCTCGGCGATGCCAAAGAAGTGGAAGGGCTTGCACGCTGGACCAGAGATGAAGTCCCAAGCTTGCTTGCCCATAGCCGTGACGTTAGCGAAGAAGAAATAACTGTCTGACCCACTCTTGGACATGGCGAGGCGCTCCTCGTCCGCCATGGTGAGTGGTCCCTGGATTGGCTCCAGGGGGGCCCGCCGCTGAGGGCACGAACTCCCAGTGCCTGTGCTGCGACCTACCCTGTGGCTCGAAGCTCCCGACTCCCGTTGGGAGGGCCTGCCGCCAGGGTCGCCGCAGCCATAATTCGGGGAGATTGGGCTCCCCTCTCGCCTCGAAATACTCGGTGAGCATCCCAAGTCGCCACCAGCCGCCGACTGCTCGCACCCGTCGGCTGGTCCCCGTGGGCCTTGGCGGGGTGCACCTCCTGCGTCGGCGCCAACTGCAGGAGCCCCTCGTAGCGGTCACTTGGAGACAGGGGTGTTGACGGCGAGGGCCGCCGCGTCCGCCGCTGCCTGCTTCGCCGCCGTGATCTTCTTAGCTGCCTCCTTGATGCGAGCCTCCTGCTTCGACTTGTCGTCGGCGTCGGAGCTGTTGGAGGGCCCGCCGCTGGCGCCGCTGCTGCCGCTGCTGGTGCCGCCCACCGCGCCACCGACAGACGGCTCCGCCTCCTGGCTGGCCTGGTTACCGTCCGCGCCGCCACTGACAGAGTCACCGTCTACGCACCGACGCTTCTTGGCATGCCTGGCCTCGATCTGCTTCTGCAACTCTTTGGCCCTCTCGAGCCATCCTACTACTTCCGTACTCTTTGTCGTGAGCTGGGTCTTGGTGGCCCTCAAGTCGGCTTCGAGTTTCTTGAGGGCTTCCTTTTCGGCTGGCTCGGCGTCCATGTCGTCTATGCCAGCGAAAAACTGCTCGTCCCATGTGATGTCAAACAACTGATCCGAATCGGCCTTGGACGGCGTCGGCGCGAGCACTCCAACCTTGGTCGCTAACGCCTGAGCCGCCAACTTCTTGGCCTCCTGAGCTGCGGCCAAAACAATCGCGGTCTCCTCCTCCTTCTGCTCGGTACGAGAAAGGTTCTCCCTGGCGCGAAGCAAGGAGGCGAAGGCCTGGTCGTGCTTGGTCTGCGCGTCCTTGACGGCGCCATCCGCTTTCTTCACGGCCTCCTCAGGGGTGGAGCTCGAGCCAAGCAAGTTGAGCTCCCCCTTGAGGACTGATATCTGGCTCCTGAGGGCCTGCTGGAGCGTCGGGTCCGAAGTGACCGTGAGAGCGCTCTCCAGCGTGGCAAGCTTGGAACTCGCGACCGCCTGAGGAGCTCCCCCCCCTGCTGCAGGTCCTGCAAGAGCCAACCGCTGCTGTCCTGCGTCGCTGGCGTCGCCTTTCTTGTCCTTCTTCCCCTGATAGAGCTTGACCGCCCTTCCGCACTTCTGGCATCGTCGATCACGCTCCAAGAGAAGACTGTTCCACTCGCTGCGGCCGCAGCCTTTGCACGTCGACCATGCAGCAGTGGAATGAGGCGCCATCCCTGGAAGGATTCGGCCCTCTTCGCCACCGAGAAAGGCGGCTCCCAAGGTGAGCTGCTGCCTCGGTGCCCCCCAAGCGCCCCGTGAAGGCGAGGGCCTGGACTGAGCAATCTGCCTCTCACACGGGGGTGAGAGGGCTTGGTGCTCGAGCCCAAAATGCTTGAGGAGCAGGAGGGGGAGGGGGAGGAGGAGCAGGGGGAGGAGGAGGAGGAGGAGGAGCAGGGGGAGGAGGAGCAGGAGGAGGAGGAGGAGCAGGGGGAGGAGGGGGAGGAGGGGGGGGGGAGGAGGAGGAGGAGGAGGAGGAGGAGGAGAAGGAGAGGAGGAGGAGGACGAGGAGGAGGAGGAGGCGGAGGAGGAGGACCTCTTGCTCCCCTGACCGGAGGCACTCGAAGTCCATTGCAGGACCTCACGCGGGCCACCACAGGCCCTCGCAGGCCCTCAGAAGTCGTTGGAGCCCTCGCGTGCTCTCGGAGGGGCCCTTTCGTGTCCAAGCTGGCGTCTCTCGTTGGCTCCACCACGGATCCCAGACCCCCTCGAGTCATGGAGAATCGCGACTGGAGGTTGTTCTCTATTTTCTGCTTCTGGGGGCCCTGACAGGGCCTCGGGACCGTCAACAAGAAAACAACTCAGGAAGAGACGCCCGTCCAGGGGATAGGGTCCAGACCTCTCAAGGGCGACGTTGTGAACGAAAATCATGGCGTCGAGGGTTTGGGTCCGTGTGTCCCGTTGACTCCGCCACGGATAGGTCCCGCGGTGCTTGGACGGCGTCTTGGGCCCAAGTCGCCACCGACCAAAGTCCTGCTTTGGATCTTTCTGTGTCTCTGGAGGGCCTTTCTGCGTCCGGGTAGGAGGTCGGGGATTAGCAGCCTCATCCGAAGCCCTCTTTGAAAGCTCCCTGAACCCATCTTCGAATGCCTTGTTGGGCCTCTCTGATTGACCGGTCGACAGCATCTCTTTGGGTTTTTCCTGCAGGCGTAATTCGAATCACATGTGGGCCTCTCTCTAATAGCCCTTCCCACTTGTTTAACAACCATTTCAAAATCTCCTTCGGCTGTCTATTCCGCAGCCCCTCTGGGCCACTCTGAAGGCTTCTCCGCAAGTCTTTTAGGGGGCCCTTCTGAAGTTCATCGAATGCCTCTCTTGGCTCTCGCGAACGCAACTTCGAAAGGCTCTGCCTCCTTTGGCCCGTCTGAAGTATGGAGACCTCTCGAAGGCTTCTCCAAAAGCCTCTAAAACTCTCTGAGGGCCTCTCTCCGACGTCGTGCCTCTCTGGAGGCCTGTTGAGCCTCGTCGAGAACCTCTCTGGAGGCCTCTTTGACCCTCCCTGGCTACCACTTTGGAATTTTCTTGGCGCTTCTCTGAAGGCCTCTTGGGGTTACTCCTCTGGACCTCTCTGGAATATCTCGTTGGTGGCTTCTCTGCAGGACTCTCAATGCCTCTCGGGGGGGATCTCTCTGCTGCTCCCTGGAAATCCCTGCGTCGGCCTCTCTTGAGGCCTGCACTCGAGTCCATCTGGAAGCTTCGCCTTTTCTCAATCGCACGCGGGCGCCTTTGCCGCAGACCGTGTTCAGCGGAGCCCGAAGATACTTGGCCACTCCTCTCGGCGCCAACCGGGGAAAACGCCGAGGGTAGTCACAAAAGCTGTCTGTTGTTCTCTCACAGACAGGCATCTTTGCTGCAGACAGTGTTCAGCAGAGCCCGTCATCCCCACAACAATGGCAACATATTGTTCACTGCGCCGCATGTTTGCACTTGCCGGCGAAACACTGAAGATGCCTAAATCGTATAAACTGATGTGTGCGCGTGACACGCGCCCCGAACGGGTGCCCCTCACTCCTCGGCCGGAGGTGCGTCGTCGCTCGAGCGACAGAATGCAACGCCGCAGCAGCCGCAGCCGATGTCCTTGCCGGGTGGGAATTGCACCTCCGTGTAGCAGCAGAGGAGCTTGCTGGCAACTTCGCAGATGCCGCGCTCCTCGGACCAGCAGGGGTCTGGCTCGCAGCTGATGCAGCAGCACTCGAGCGCGACAGATCCCGCGCAGCAGCAGACCTTGAAGGTGCCCATGAGCGGCGGAGTCATCGCCTGGCTGGCGGTGCAGGACAGCTCGTAGCAGCAGCAGGCGACGCACGGCGACATGTTCTGCTTCAGCTCCTTGAGCTCATCGGTGGACGTCATCGCGCGCAGAACAACTGGTGGCGAAGTGTGGCCCTGACCAGAAGCTGTGGATTGGGAATGCGCTCGCCCTCCTCGCGGCGAATCTTGAGCCGAAATGACTTGAGGGGAGTCACAAACGTGCGCACCAATTGCCAAAGGGGCCACTGGCCCAACCCAGGTGTACCCAGAGGATCCCCAGGGAGGCCCAGATGGCACCCAGAGCACCCCTCGCGGGGCCACGAAGGCCCCAGGGCCTCCAAGATGGCACAAAAGGCAGGGGGGCGCCTCGGCTCGGGCCAGGGCCACCCCTGGCAACGCCTGGGCAGCAAGTGCCCCGAGCCACGGGTGCCCCTCACTCTTCGGCTGGAGGCGCGTCGTCACTCTTGCGGCACAGGGCAACGCCGCAGCAGCCGCAGCCGATGCCGCTGCCCAGGGGGAACTGCACCTCCGTATAGCAGCAGAGGAGCGTGCTCGCGATCTCGCAGATGCCGCGCTCATCCGACCAGCAGGGGTCTGGCTCGTAGCTGATGCAGCAGCACTCGAGTGCACGGGAGCCGGCGCAGCACATGGCTTTGAACGAGCCCATGAGCGGCGAGCTCATGATCTAGCTGGCGGTGCAGGACGCCTCACAGCAGCAGCAGGCGACGCACGGCGACATGTTCTGCTTCCGCTGCTTGCGCTCATCGCTGGACGTCATCGCGTATACAGGGCAGCGGGCGGGGACACGTGGACCTGACCAGAGGCTGCGGCTCGTGCACCTGCTCGCACGATCTTGCACCGAAACGGCTACGGCCTCTCTGGAGGCCTTGCTCGCGCACCTCTGGAGGCCTGCCAGTACCCCTTCCTCTTCCTCTGCCTATGCCCTTCTACCTGCTCTGCCCGGCCTGAACAAAGAATGGTGGTGCTTGTCCGACTGCCGCAAGCCTCGCCCACGAATACCCCCCCCGACCTGGATCCAGGAAGAAGCCTGATATCCCGGCCCATCCCGAGCCCAGAGCTTGAGCAGGGACAGACCGTCCCGGCATTCCTATAGGCCTACCACGAGATGCTCTCAGAACATCTCGTGGTACATGCTCTTAGAACATGCGCCCGAGGAGTTCAAACAAGGCAGCCCCACCCAGACATGTTCTAAGAGCCGTTCGTGCACGCCTCAAAAGGTTTCTAGAACAGTCTTTGGTGGGCCTATCGGCGGGCCAGGACGCTTCGCCACTGCTTGAAGGTGAGCCTTTTTTTCTGTGTTTCGATATTAGGAGGAAGGGGGGGGGAGGGGGGGGTCTGGCTCCAGACCTCTGCTTAGTGCGACTGTTTGCAAGAGTGCTGCCTCTGGGGGGAGACCCCACCCGCTCAGCACAGGCGCCAAAAAATTGCCAAGATCTACTCCATGGGGGGGGGGGGGAAGGGGGGGGGTGAGGAGCCCGCGCCGATCGGCAAAACAGCGCGTAAAACAAGATCACAAGAGTGACCCTTGCTTCGACGCCTTGTCTTAAGTCGGGCCTGTCCCCCTACAGGGGATTTTCGGCGAAAAATTAAAAAATACCCCAACAATAATCCAAAAATAACCCAAAAATAGTCCGGGGACTATTTTTTTAGTATGTTTTGACCTTTCTGGGATATTCCTTCAGAAGTCTTGTCTTCATAGGGGTTTTCTTGGGCCATGCCGGGCCGCCTCGCCAGCTGCCTTTTGCGCCGCCGGCGGGCCGAGACAGGCCCGGCCAGCACACGCAAGCAACGGGCGGCAGGGGCCCTCTCGCCGGCTGCGGCCCTCGGGGGCTGCCTCGTGCCCACTCTCTCTGCAGTGGGGGCCCGACCACAAGAAACCCAGCCAGGAGACCTCAGGACGTCCATGGATTTTCGGCGGGGGAGCGTCGCGCTCTCCATGGCAGAACCATCGAAGCCCGAGAAACCCAGGGCACCCTGAAGGCAAGCAGGGTGTTTTTTGGCATGCCCCCCCCCTCTGCGGGCAGGCACGGCTGCTCAGCGTGTCGCGGCGGCTGCCCCTGCGACACGCCCTGCCCTGAAAGCGGACAGCGCGCGTCACCCCAAAGGCTGCACTCGAGCCAGAAAGCGCGTTGCACTGGAGGTCCACGGGAACAGCTCGGATGCCGAGGGGTGCGTCGTGCCGCGGTGTGGTGGACCAGCTCCGGCGGCGCGGCACGCCGAGCCAGCGTTCCTGACCGTGGAGCCTTCTGCGACCCCGTGCCGTCTTCTGCGTGCTCTTCCCGTCCCCGCTTCGGCGATGCCACCCGCGGAGTCCCGTGAAGGGCACCCCGCGGGTCAAACGTGGCAGTCGTAAGGGCGGCCGACAGGGGGGAGGAGGAGGAGGAGGTGGAGGAGGAGAAGGAGGTGGAGGAGGAGGAGGAGGAGGAGGAGGAGGAGGAGGAGCAGGAAGAGGGAGTAGGTGTTCTCGGGAGCTGTTGGGGACTTTTTGGGGGGGCATGCTCGGGCCATCTGGAGCATCTTGGAGCCAGCTGTGCCTCGTGGGGCCGCATGGAAGCAATATTGGAAGACCCTGGAAGTGGAGGCGGTGAAGAAGCAAACAACACTGAACCACTCGCTGCTGGCTCTTTGTTGTTTGCATTTCCCCGGGGCGCGCCCTCCTGGGCCATCAGAGAAGCATGTTGGGCCACATCTGGCCGTCGTGGGTTCTCTTTTCATGACGGCGTGACCTCGCCTCACACAACATTCAGACACCCTGCTTTGAACGAGAATCAGCCTGCACTCATCCTGTCAAAGGGTGCTGCTGGACACACACACCACAAACGTATGGCGCTGCAGGGCATGCTGCACGCTGATACGCAACTACGCAATTCGGCAGCTTTCGCAAGACTTGTGAAGCATTCATGCCATGCCAGAGCAGGAGTGACGTGGACCTGCGGGCGCGCCGCAAATAGGGCACTGCGAAGGCTTAAAACTCGCCAGGCTTGATGGCAACGACCCCTGCCGACGCTCGTCCCTCGCGTTGGTTCCAAAAGTCGCCCCCGAGGCGAGAAATGCCGCCATGATGGTGTTCCCTCCTGTTTTCTTCACGAAGTCAATGTCACGCTTGTCCCTTCCCTCTAGCCAAGCAGCTTCCGACTGTCGGTCTGCCTTAGGCGTCTTTTTCTTTTGTGTGGCTTTATCCTTCTTAATGCCCTTCTTCACCTTTTTGTCTTTGGCATTATGTTTGATCTTTTTCTTTTTCTTTTTCTTTTTGTCGGATTTCCTCTTCTTGTCCTTCGCCTTCTTTCGCCTCTTCTTGTCCGCAGAACTACTGCTGCTGGAGGATGCGGAGCTGCTGCTGCTGCTGCTGCTGCTGCTGCTGCTGCTGGTGGTGCCACTCATGAGCGCATAGCGGGCGAAAAGTAAAGAGCTCTAACCTGCAGCTCCGGAGAGGCGCTCACTCATGGAGCAAGAAGTGGCTTGAACAGAACAGGTGCGTCGGATACGGCCGCCCTGGGCTTCTCTCGGGACCTGCTGAGGCCGTGCTCCGTGGGCCTCCCGAGCACCCTATGGGGTGCCTGGTGGCGCCCTGTGGGAACACCCCGGGGATCCGGAGCGGCCAGGGGGGCCGAGAGACGGGCACCCCGCGTCATCCTGGGGGCGCAGCGCCCCCCTCCCCCCCCCCCCCCCACGACGGAGGCGGGACTGCAGAAACGATCGACCCGGCGAGAGAGCGAGAGAGCGAGAGAGAGAGAGAGAGAGCGGCAGAGGCCGGCAGGGCGGCGGGCGGTCCCACGAGGAGCTGCACGGGCCCAGCGCCCCCAGGGGAGGCCGAGGACTCGCGCGCTTCGCAGAGTCCAGCCGTGCTTCTGAGAGGGACGGCGGCGCGGGCATCTGGGAGTCATGTGTTTGCAGCTCGCTCGCTTCCTCGCCAGCGCAGCGACTCTGCCTGGCCGAAAACGCAAAAAAAGTGTTTGCCACTCGCGGCGCTTGTGACCCAGATGGGGTCTTTGATGACCCCCCCTTCCTGGGATGGCAGCTACCTGTTCTTCGGATATTCCGTAAGACTCCCAGGGGGAGGAGAGGAGGGGGAAGACGAGTTTCGTTGCCAGCCGAAATCTTTCGTGGGGGTGCGGGGCAGGGAGTGCAACATTGAAGACCTATCGCGACGACTCATGGCGTGCACCAGGGAAGCGCGGAGGGTTGGCCTGCCAGCCACAGTTAGCGAGCGCGTGCTGAGCCAGGCGCCCCCCCCCCCTGTCAGATGTCGTTTGCGAGAGATGCGCCCAGCGCGGCTGCCCGAGTCCGCGGGGCGGGGCGAGATCCCTTGAGCACTCACGGGCCGATGAGGGCATCAACTCGCGGCTGTTGCCCCTACGAGAAGCCGCTTCTCCGAAGCGGGTCCAGTCTGCACTGGTGTGGGTGGGGGGGGGTGGGGGGGGGGCACAATGGTGCTACAGGTGTTGCTATTGTTGACCTGCGCACGAACCACTACTGCACTCAGGGGGGCTACAAATCCAGCTCGAGAGACCAACACAACAGATGCAATCCCGTAAAACATTCGCGGCTCACCGTGGAAAGGCGCCGGGCGTCCGTGCTCAACTTTATTGTTGGCACCTGCACTTCGGACATAATGTTCCTGGCAAGGGATCCAACACACACACACATTTGTGTATAGTTATGACTATATACGAATAGAGCGAGAGAGAGAGAGAGAGAAACACATATCGGAGGTTAGGGGGTGAGTCCGACGTGAAACGGAGACCCCCCCCTACGGGAAATCGATTTCGGTTTCGGATTCGTGTCGTGCGTGCCGTGCGTGCGTGCGGGCGAGGCGAAGCTGCGTGGGCGGGCGAAATGAAATCCTCCTGTGGCTGGGCCGCGGCCGGACCAAATGTTTCTCCTCTGGCGGCCGGTGGCCCGCGGTGTCCCGCTAGTGTCCCGCTGGTGTCCCGCCGTGGCTGCGGCGAGCTATCCAATGCAAGTCTACATGCAAACCGACATGCAAACCGAAAAGCACATCGAAATGCAAATCGGCATGCACATCCAAATGCAAGTCGGCGCCTGCGGCGAGCTTTCCAATGCAAGTCGACATGCAAATCGAGATGCTGATCGAAAAGCAAATCGACATGCACATCGATACGTCGACATGCACACGCTCACGATCACAATCGCATCACGCTCACGATCACAATCACACTACTCACTAGACTGCGCACCACAGGCATCGTTGGGTCGACGCTGGACCTCCCGGGGCGGCGCTGGGGGGGGGGGAAGCTCGAGCGCCCACGCCCCGGAGCTCCGCGCGACAGGACCTCAGAGGCCGCCCGGCGGCTGCCCGCCCCCCCCCCCTGCCGCCCGTGCGCCCTCCTCGGCCCTGCAGGCCCCTCGCCCCGCGCGCCCCCGCGGCGCCGCGCTCCCTTTCATGCCTTCGGCCTGGGCGCGCGTGGTCCGAGCCTCCGCGGGGCGGCGCCCTCCGCCGCGCGGGGCGTGCGCCGCCGCGGGGGGGCCGCCGACGCCGCCGACGCCGCGCGCCCCGCGGCGGGGCGCGCGCGCGCGCCTCGCTTCCGCCTCTTCCCCCCGGCCCCCCTCCGCCCTTTCTTACGTGGCCTGTGGAGCAGGGCCGGCCCCCCCCCCCCTCCCCCCCCGGCATTCTCATGGTAGGGGGCCAGATGTGAACCCTACCCCCACCCCCCACGATTTCTGAGGGCGAGGGTGGGGCTCACTTCGTTCGGGAGCTCCCGAACGAAGTGAACCCCACCCTTGCCCTCAGAAATCGTGGGGGGTAGGGGTAGGGTTCACATCTGGCCCCCTACATGGGCCTCTGCCACGGGGTGATCTCTTGGGACCCAGGGAGCGTGCCGAGAGCACAGGCGGTGCTCTTAGACCGTGAGCCCGATGCGCTGCAAACACGACGGCCTCGACCAGAACTGTTCGGAGAACAGTTCGTGCAGAAGAGTGTCCGTGCAACATGGGATAGCATGGGCCCGAAGTGCTGAAACAAGACGGTCTCAGCCAGAAAGGCTCCAAGAACCCCTTGTGCAGACCAGCGGCAGGTTCTCAGAACACATGGGCAGGCCAGGCCGCTTCGCCACTGCAAGAGCCTGGCGGCGCGCGCGCAGAAATTTGAACGCCCAGGATGGGTGCGGAGAAAATGGGTACAATGCCCAACAACACATGTTGTCCAAAATACAAAGCGCCCGCTGTTGGGCGGGCGGCCTCTTGTTTTCAGTTGAACAACGTCCGCGGCGGCGCGGGCAGCGAGTCTTGTTGAGAATGAACAGGAACTGCTGTTGGGCAGCGTACCCATGAGCATGGACCGACCGTCCCGGCATTCCTATAGGCTTACCACGACATGCTCCAAGAACCCAAAAAGGTTCGAATCACAACAACAATGTACGTAGAACATGGGCCCGATGTCTCAAACAGGCCAGCCTCAGCCAGAAATGGTCTAAGAACACCTCGCGCAGACCACGAAAGGGTTCTGGGAACCTTCTTTGGTGGGCCTTTCTAGGCGAGCTGGGACGCCTCGCCACTGCTTGATACCCCATCTTTCCGTACCCGTTTCGGTCGTCGCGGAGAAGAGGTTTGGACGCCCGAAATGGGTACGGAAAGAATGGGCACAATGCCCAACAACAAATGTTGTCCCAAACCAACAGCGGCCGCTGTTGGGCAGGCGGCCTCCTGTCTCGAATGGACACAGGGCGCGGCGGCGTGGACAGCGAGTCCTGTTCAGAATGAACAAGAACTGCTGTTGGGCATTCTACCCATTCTTTCCGTACCCATTTCGGGCGTCCAAAAGAAGAAGAGGAGGAGGAGGAGGAGGAGGAGGAGGAGAGGAGGAGGAGGAGGAGAAGAAGGGGGCCTCTCACAGGCCACCTCGGCTCCTCGTGGGGCCTTCCTGGAGGCCTCCGGGCCCCGCTGCAGGAGGACCCTCCTCCTCCTCCTCCTGCTCCTCCTCCTCTTCCCTCCTCCCTCCTCCCCCTCCTCCTCCTCCCTTCCTCCTCTGCTCTTCTCTCTTTTCTCCGCCTCCTCCTCCTCCTCTCCTTTTCTCCTCCTCCTTATCCTCCTCCTCCTACTCATCATCATCATCATCATCATCATCATCATCATCATCATCATCATCATCATCATCATCATCATCATCATCATCATCATCATCATCGTCATCATCAACATCAGCATCATCATCATCATCATCATCCCTCCTCGCGCCCGGGCGCCGCGAGCAGGCAGGGGATGCGAGGACCGAGATCTCCGCGTCCCTGGCCCGCGCTGGGCCCCCAGGGCCTCTGGAGCCTCCCCCCCTGGTAGACGAGCGTGTTCCACCACTCGCAGAGTAGCTACTCGCAAGTGGCCTTGATCCGCCGCGGGGGGTCTACGAGAAATTGCATCGAGGCAGAGCTGTGTTTTTCGGACGTTCGCGAGTAGGCACTTTGCGAGTAAAGGAACGCGCTCGGTGACCTGGACAGCCTCCCCCCCCAGACACGGCCGCCCGCCGGCAGGCCTGCTTCGCCCCGCCGGCCCTGGCCTCCCGCCGGCGCGTGCGCCGTCGTCGCCTTGCTGCTCCTGTTCCTCCCTCCCTCTCCCCTCTCCGCCGCCGCGCAACACAGACTGCCTTGGGCTGGCGTTGGATCGGGCATGTCCCCCTGCTGGCTGATTTTGCGCGAAACATTATTAATATCCTAAACACACTCAAAAATAATCCAGAAATGCTCAAATCGGCAGTGGACAGACCTCCCTATAGTAAACCTCCCCTTTGTGAAAACGGCCTGGGACCGAAACCGACGGACCTGGACCCGCAAAAATACGGCCGCGACGCCCTCTCGCGAGCCGAGAACGGCCAATTCCTTAATCGACGTGTCATGGTAGGAGGCCTGTCCATCTGCGATCAAAGAACGTTTTTCACCTATTGCTGTAGATATTTTTGAGTGCTCCTCTTGGAGATGGACACGCCCGACTTCAGGCTGGTGGCGCGGCGCGCACTCGCGGCGACGGGCCCCTCTTCCCTCCTGGCTTGCTCTGAGAGCCCAATCTGCGGGGACGAAAAACGTTATACAGGGCAGTTTTTAATACATAGGATTTTAAAACGACAGGTTTTGCAATACATGATTAATTTACGAAGAAGTTTATACATGAAGTCGTCGTTGTTTTTAATACTAAAGCCCTGCATTTTTAACACATGATCCGCACGCGGAGCATGTATTAAAAACGGCACTGTAGCATAATATTCGGCGGTGGACAAACCTCCCTTGAGGCCCTTCAATGAAAACGGCCCGGGGCCGAAACCGACGAACCTGGACCCGCAAAGAGGACGGCCGCGACGCCCCCTCGCGGACCGAAAGCGGCCAATTCCTGAATCGACGTGTCAGGGTAGGGGGTCGATCAGCCTCCCAAATATCAACGTTTCCGCCGTCGGGCCCTCCGATGGTGCTCGGGGCGCCCGCCGTGGAGGGCAGTCTACCGCGGCATGGTGCGATTGGGCCCCTCCCTATTGCCGCTCCTCTTCCTCCTCCTCCAACTCCTCCTCCTCCTCCTCCTCCTCCTCCTCTCCTCCTCCTCCTCCTTCCTCCTCCTCCTCTCCTCCTCCCTCCTCCTCCCCTCCTCCTCTCCTCCTCCTCCTCCTCCTCCTCCTCCCCCTCCTCCTCCTCCTCCTCCTCCCTCCTCCTCCTCCTCCTCCTCCTCCTCCTCCCCCTCCTCCGCCCCGGGCGGCCGAAGAGTCCACATGTCCCATCGTCTCTGCCCCGCTCTGCGCCCGCGCACGCTGGGCGCTCGAGCCCCCTCGGCTGCCGACGGGACCCCAGGGCCGAACCCGCTCGGCCGCCGCGCGGGCCAGGCTTGGGTCGGGCACGTCCCCTCACAGGCAGATCCTGGACGAGAAATGAAACTGAAGGGGCCCTGGGACACACAAACAAATACACACAAATAACAAGACTCCCCATGTTTTTCCATATCTTCTGGGTTTGTTTGTCTTCCCCCCCAATTCCCATGTTTTCCTATATTTTCCTGGGAGTCGACGATTCATTGAGTCTGTGTGTTTCTTTCCCTCCTGAGAAACAGAGCCGAAGGATACTCAGGAGCGGCCAGAAAACATAAGGAGAGAAAATCGCCCCCAGACGATTTTTTGACTGTTTTAGAATTTCTCTGTAGAGGGACACTCCCGCCTTAAGGTTGAGTCGGGCCTGTCCCCCTACAGGGGGATTTTGGACGGAAAAAGACAACACAGTCAAACATACCCTAAATCAAAAGTGGCCCCAAAATCGCCCCAGGCTATTTTTTGACTATTTTGGATTTTCCTCCCGCAGAGGCACACGTCCGCCTCGAGGCCAGGCTCCCGCTGCACCTCGTCGACCTCGGGCCCGCGCGCCCGCCCGCTCGTCGGCCGCGTGGGCTCGGGACGCCGAGCGCGCACCGGGCGGGAGCCCCTGGAGGCCCACCCTCCCTGCCGCGCAGCCGCGCGCGGCGCGGGCACTCCCGCCCCGCCTCCCCAGGCATCGGGCGTCTCGAACAAATCGAGGCAGAGGTTTTTCATAGTCGAGGCAGAGGTTTTTCATAGTTTGTGGCCTCGCAGGGCCCTCGCCGGGCCTCGGGACCGTCAAAAAACGACTCGGGATGAAAAACGGGTCCCAGGGAAGTGGTCGGAAGGTCGGGGGCCCGCGTCTCGAAAAAATCGAGACGTCGGATGTCTGGGTCGGACCCCCTCCAGACAGCCGGCGCCGCGCGACCTCTCCCGCAGCTCGGCGGCGACGATAGGGGCGAATAGCCCAGGGGTGGGCATTACCTTGTCGAAGATACATCATCGGCACCCCTGGGTACCTGTATTGCTCCCCCCTGGGCTATTCGCCCCTGTCGTCGCCTCCGAGCAGCGTGGGCCCCCGGGAGTCCCGACCCCTTCCCCCCCGGGCCAGCGATCCACATCCTGAGTCGTCCACGGCGATCCTGAATCGCGCCAAAGCACAATTCGTGGAGCTTCGAAACCGCGAATCAATGCAACTGATGTTTCCTGACGGTCATGAGTCGCTCCACAGCACCATTGGGGGTACGTGCAGCACGAGAACCAAAGGATCGCGCGCAATGTGTAAGAATGGATGCGCACCGCGCAAAGGCGAGAACCACAATTTGAAAAGGAGCCGACATTAATCAACGAACCTCTTACATCTAAAAAAACGGATGTGTGCGGCGCCATGGCGAGAACCACATTTTGAAAACGACCTGCCCTACGTCCGCGAAGCTCTTCTAACTTTTTGAAGACACAAATGCACGCGGCGCTGAGGCGAGAGCCACATCCTGAAAACGACCCGCCCTCAATCCGTGAAGCTTATGTTGTTTACACGAATATGAGTGGCGATAAAGCGAGAACCACGTTTTGAAAGCAACCCGACCTCAATCCGTGAAGCTCTTGCATTTGTTTACAACGGGTGCGCGCGGCGCTGAGGCGGGAACCACATTTTGAAAATCGCCCGTCCTCAATCCGTGAAGCTGCTGCACATGTGTTAAGCGAATGTGCGCGGCGCTAGGGCGATAGCCACATGTTGAAAACCACCCTTCCTCCATTTGAAAAACGGCTGCCGGTTTCAGAGCGTCAGGCTCATACATGGTGAGGAAGTCCAGAGCAAAACACCTGGCCCGGCCTTCCGACTGGCCTCGGGGTGCGACAGGGAGGAGTTATTCGGACGGAGAAGGAATGGACAAGGGAGAGGCGGGGGAGAAAAAGGAGGAGGAAAAGGACGAGTACGAGGAAAAAGAGGCGAGGGAAGAGGAGGAGGAGGAGGAGGAAGAGGAAGAAGCGCTCGTGCCCTGTCGGGCGCGAAGCGACCCCTAATAAACCGTCCCCTTCCGCGACGTCACCCTCGCCTTTCAAGCTTCCCTCCGGCAACACACACCACACGTCTTGGGGCGAGGCGGAGGGGGCGTCGAGGAAGGGGATGGCATGCTCGGGGTCGGTTAGGCTGCCCCCGACCCTCAAGAGAGCTCGTTAGATGTGGCTATATTCAAGGGGCCCAAGGACACACAAACAAATACACAGATAAAATGGTTCCCCATATGTTCCCATATGTTCTGGGTTTTTGTCTTCCCGCCCGATTCCCAAATGCTTCGATATTTTCTTGGGGATCGTCGATTCATTGTGTCTGTGCTTTTTGTCCCCTCCTGGTGTATGGGTGTCGCCCGGGAACAGGCCGGGCGCGCCCCGCTCCCGACATGCGCTTGGCCCGGGGCAGCGCTGGCCCTGGCGGGTGGCGGGCGGAGCGCAGTGTTGCTCCGCCAGCCAGCGGCGGCGAGGGGGGTCTGGCCCAAACAGACGAGCGCGTTCCACGACTCGCGAAATAACTGCTCTTAGTTCGGGCAGGTCCTCCTAGCGAGCGACCTCGTCCCGATGTTCGACCTTTACGGCTTGTTTTTCGACCTCCCCCTCTCCATGTTCACGTTCCCCAAGGTTCTAACTTTCGTTCAGTTGTTCCTGATGTACAACCCGCCCCTGTCCTCCTACAAGCGGATATTGAACGAGATACTTGATACAAAAAATCAAACCATACTCCCAAACAACCAAAACATAGCAGAGAAACTGTCCTTAGCCTATGTTTGAATGTAAAGAGGGAGAGAGAGAGAGAGAGAGAGACAAGCAACGATGCAGACATGTTTTTTCTCGAACGTTTGCCAGCAGGCACTTTGCGAGTAGTGGAACGCGCTCTGTGAGTGGAGGGCTCTGCCTCGAGGGCCGCCGCAGCAGCTGCCCGAGGTTGTCCTGGCCCGAGGTGCTCCCCCGCTTTGTCGCGCCAGCTTGGAGCCCCTCGAGGGGCCTCGTGCCCTCGTGCGGGGTGCTCTGGACGCCGCCCGGGCCCCCCTGGAGGGAGGCCCTTGGGGGCACTTTTATGCCTACCTACCAAGACCACCCCAACCCAAGCCGACGACCCGACTTTCGGGTTGGGGGGGGGATACGGGCTTTCAATGGTTTTCCTTCCCGACCCACCTTGCCGGAAATGGAAGTCAAGTCAGTCAGGGCCTTCGGGTTGGGTTGGGGTGCTTTGGTGGGCGGTGATCTTTTTGCCAGGGACCCTCCTCCAGGGCAGCTGTGCCCGCGCTTCGCGAAGCGCGGAGCGGCGCGAACCGCCTCGCGCGCTGTAGCAAACCTCGAGGCGTATGCGTGCACCCGGGGGGGGGTACATCACGACCTGATGCGATCACGAGCAACGTGCGCTCGCGAGAGTGGCACATAGAGGAGGACGGGGACGCACCCTGCCCCGGCGGAGGCTGCCGCGCGCCCGCGCCGGCGCCTGCGCCGGCGCCTGCGCCGGCGGAAGCGGACCGCCCCCCTGCGCCCCGGGGCCAGCCCCACGCCCTCCTCCTCTCGCTGAGGAGGGAGGGGGAGGAGGAGGAGGAGGAGGAGGAGGAGGAGGAGGAGGAGGAGGAGGAGGAGGAGGAGGAGGAGGAGGAGGAGGAGGAGGAGGAGGAGGAGGGAGGAGGAGGGGGAGGGGGAGGAGGGGAGGGGGAGGAGGAGGAGGGGGAGGAGGAGGAGGGAATCGTTTCGCGACCCCGTGGCGGCCCTCGGGCGCCCGGGGATCGGCGGAGGGGCAGGGCCGGCGAGCCTGCCGAGCAGCCAGGCGTAGGGGCCACGCGCGCAGCAGAAGCCACCCCCACCCCCACCCCCCGGGCCGTCTGCTGGCCGCGCGCAGAGGGGGGGGTTATGGGGGGAGGGAGGAGGGCTTCTCGGAGGCACCCCTGCTTCTTCGGAGGCGCGGGCCGTACCTCTGGAGACAAGGCCCGCGCCCTCTCAGAGAGCAGGGATGCTCCTGAGAAGCCTTCCCCCTCCCCCTATACCCCCTTCAGCGCGCGTGGCCAACTCTGCGCGAAGGTATGATTCTTACGCCAGAAGATATAGCGGCTTCCCGCCCACTTCCCATATTTTCCCAGATGTTCGGGGGAATCGAAGATTGTTTGTGTCTGTGTGCTTCTTTTCATCTTGATTTTCTGCGTCGCTCATCTGAAACTGGGGGCAGGATCGGTCAACACCGACTCGGAAGCCGGCTCGGCTCGGCCTGTGCGTCCGGTCGGGCCGCGTCGGCCCGGACCCGGCATCGACTCGGATCCGCCGCGCCGGGAGGCGCAACCGCGCCTCTGGCCTGCACTGCCTCGTCGGAACATCGGGGTGTCGGCATCGGATCGGGCTGGCCGGAAACGGCAGCGAACTGGATGGGAGGAGGAGGAGGGGGAGGAGGAGGAGGAGTAGGAGGAGGAGGAGGAGGAGGAGGAGGAGGAGGAGGAGGAGGAGGAGGAGGAGGAGGAGGAGAGGAGGAGGAGGAGGAGGAGGAGGAGGGGAGGAGGGTGGAGGGAGGAGGAGGAGGAGGGTGCAGGGAGGAGGAGGAGGAGGAGGAGGAGGAGGAGGAGGAGGAGGAGGAGGAGGGTGGAGGGAGGAGGAGGGGGGGGGGAGGGAGGAGAAACGGCTAGCTCGGGACTCGAGCCTCCTGCCTGCGTCGTACTCTCAGCCCCTCCCGCCCTGCCTAGGTCCCCCTCCTCCTTCGGCTGCACGCAAGAATGACCCTGGACAAGAGCGACCTTCGGTGCGCGACTTCAGGGGGCCGCGTGGGAAGCCAAATCCAAGCAATCCAAGCGCATCAGCCCTGCTGGTGGAACCCCTGTTGGCCACGCAAAAAGTCACTCTGGCGGTCACTCTTACGCGTAGCCGACTCTTCCCGGCTACACACACAAGAATGGCCCTGGGCAGGAGTGGCCCTTGGCGGTTTCTCGCGTGTGGCCGACTCCGGAGCCCTTCCTCTGCGCTCACCCTCCCCTGCCATCTGCCATTCCCTCCGGGCCCCTGCGCCGCCCGAAGGCTCACTTCTTGCCCTGCTTCCTGCGGCCCTGGTTCCTTCCCGTGGACTTGTCCTTGGAGACCTCCACCTGTGCCGTGGAGGGGCCCTGCTTCCTGAAGGCGTTGTCGTCGGCGGGCATCGCGCCCTGGGGCCCCCGCAGCATGACCCTGTCGCGCTTCTTCATCTTCTTCTTGAACTCCGTCCTCTCGCGCTTCGGCAGCCAGCGCTCGGGGTCGGGAGGCGGCCCAGGGTTCTCTGGGTCGTAGCTCTTCGGGTACCGTATCTTCTTCTTCTTTTTCGTCTTCGCGGACTTCGCCTTTTCTGCCCCTTCTCCCTCCGCATCCTTCGCCTCGCGCTTCTTGAACAAGCCACCCACCTTCGGGATGGCGGACAGCTCCAATTCCTCAGGGTCGAGGTGGCCGTAATCGGGCAACTGAAGGCGCTGCGCGTACTGCTCCGCTTCGTCTGGGCTGGTCCCCGCCAGCGCGGCCACCAACCCGCAGAGGGCTTCTGAGTCCGACCCGTCTATCTTCTCGAGGTAGAGCTTGAAGACCTCGGCCGCGAAGACCTTGTCCTTCAGCTCCATGGCCAGGCGAGCAGCGATGCGCAGCACCGCGGCGAACGTCTGCTCGTCCTCGCCGTCGGCCTTGCCCTTCCAGTAGTCGATCGCCTCCCGCAGGCACGTGACTGCCTTCTCGGGCGTCTTCTGCTTCTGGTGAACGGCGACGATCATCTCGACCATGCGAGGATTCGCGCGGCGCTCCACGGGCAGTTGCGTCAGCGCAGCTACCGCCAGGTCCACGCGGTTGTGCTGGCTGTGCAGCTGCGAGAGCGCCACCAGCACCTCCTCGGTGCCCGGGTGCTCCTTGAGGTAGGCGGTCAGGACCTCCTCGCAGTCCTTCCCCTTCTTCTCGGTGTAGGCAATGGCCGCCTGCAGCACCACCACTCGCGGGTGCCCAGGGAACGACTCGTCCAGGCGTGCCAGCTCCTCGCTGCGGAGCTGATGAGCAACCGCGGGGGCGCCGAACGAGGGTTGGGCGCCTCGGATGCTTCGCCACTCGACGAGGAGGGGGGAGAGGAGCGGAGTGAGAGTAGTCACGCAGCCGACGTGGAGCGCAAGCGAAGGCCCCCCCCTTTCAACTACCCTCGATTGCTAGCCCCACGGCCTTCCGCGCCTCCCCGATCTTGCGCGCTTGCAGCAGCAGCAGAAGCTTGTTGGTCCCTATCTCGATCTGCTGCTTCCTCGTGAGCTTGTGCTCGAGCACCTCCTTCGATGCCACGTTGATCCGCTTGAGGGAGTCGAACAGGGACTTCCCCTGCGACCGCAGGGCGACGACGTTGTTGCAGGCGACAGCCAGGACGGTGACGTCGACGTCCTTGCCGCTGCCCGAGTGCTTCAGCACGCTGCTGTACAGCTCGTTCGCCTTGTCGGAGAGGCCGCTCCGCTGAAGCACGCACGCACGCTGCACGTTGATCGCGGCAAGCTCCTCGTGGTTGTCCAGCAGGTGGATGTCCTCATCGGGCGTCTCCTCGTGCGGGGGTGGCAGCGCCCGCGCTCGTGACAGAGCCCGTCTGGCCCTCCCCCCCCGTGCCCCCCTTCCCCCCCCTTCGACTCTGGCAAGTTCACTTGCATAGACGGGGGGGGAGCTGAGCATGTGGAAATCACGGAAGTCGGAGGGCGCTTGCACGCCAGTGTTCGTTTGAAGAGGGGGGAAAGGGGTGGGTGGGGGGTGGTGGTGGTGGGGGGGGGGGGGGGGGCGAACGCCATGCAAGCAAACTTGCCCGAGTCTAAAGAACAGGCTTTCAGGAAGCGGGGCGGGAGGAGAAGGACCTGCGGGAAAAGCAGGAGCTGCAAGAGGAAGCAAACAGGGCGGGAGAGGGGAGGACGCCTCGCAGGAGGACGCGTGCGGCAGAGGAGGACATGCAGGGAGGCCGGCGGGCCCAGGCCTGCGGCGCTGTGCCCTCTTCGATGATCCTCGGAGCGTGCGCTGTAGCGCCACAGCGCCTGCGCGTCCCTCGAGGCCCCTCGCCACGACGCAGGCGATGTCGTGTAAAGCTCGGACGGTGGTGGGCCAGCACGCGTCCCAGGGATCGCCGACCACCAGTCCGTGCCACCGAAGCCAGGAGGAGCCCGACAGGCAACCGCCCCACCTCCTTCTCCCTCCTCTCCCCCTCCTCCTCCTTCTCCTCCTCCTCCTGCTCCTCCTCCTCCTCCTCCTCCTCCTCCTCCTCCTCCTCCTCCTCCTCCTCCGCCTCGTCCTCCGGACGCGGGGCCCAGGAGCTGCCCCCCCTTGGGCAGCCGCCTTCGTCGCCGCGGCCCGCTGCCCGGACGCTCTCCCTGCGAAGCCCGGCGGCGACCTCCGCATCGCCAGGAGACGTCGCGCCGAGGGCGCGCCTGCCGTGCGCGGGTTCTCTCTCCGTGGCCGCGCGGCGCCTGGGCATCTTCTGGGCTCCTCGTGGAGGAGGAGGAGGAGGTGGAGGAGGAGGAGGAGGAGGAGGAGGAGGAGGAGGAGGGAGGCGGAGGAGGCGGAGGAGGCGGAGGCGGAGGAGGAGGAGGAGGAGGAGGAGGAGGAGGAGGAGGAGGAGGAGGACGAGGGGGAGGAGGAGGAGGAGGAGGGGGAGGAGGAGGAGAAGGAGGTGGGCCTTCCCGAGCCGACCCCGAGGGCCCCTTCGCGAGAGTTCGCTCACAGACGCGGCGGCCAGGATGTCGACGTTGGCGACGACGCTGACGCTGACGCCGACGCCGACGCCGACGCCGAGGACGACGGCGCCGACCACAACGACGCCGACGCCGACGCTGACGCTGACGCTGACGACGACGACGCTGACGCCGACTGCTGGACGTCGGGCAGAGCTCGGCCGTGGCGGCGAGAAGCTCACGGAGCCCCTCGGGGGGCCCCCAGAGCCCTCTGCTCGGCCGGCGCGCGCCCGGGGTCCGTGGACCTCCACGGATGCCTCGCGGGACGCCCGTGAGGCCCCTATCCCCGAAAGTCTGGAAAGCCTGTCCTCTCTCATCCCTCCTCCTCCTCCTCGTCCTCCTCCTCCTCCTCCTCTTCCTCCTCCTCGTCCATCCTTCTCCTCCTCATCCTCCATCTTCCATCCTCCTCCCTCCTCCTCCATCCTCTATCCTCCATTCAACATCCTCTTCCTCAATCCTTCATTATCCTCGCTGCTCCTCATCTTACATCATCCTTCCTCCTCCTCCTCCTCCTTCTCCTCCATCCTCCCTCCCATTTCCTCCTCGTCGTCGTCCTCCTCCTCCTTCTCCTCCTCCTCTGCCTCCTCCTCCACCCTCCTCCTCATCCGTGCTCCTCCTTCCTCCTCATCCGTCCTCCTCCATCCTTGTACCCCTCCCTCCCGGCCCCCCTCCATCATTGATCCTCCTCCCGCGTCGTCCTGGCCCTTGTCCTGATCCTGTCTGGGGCGGTCGGCGCTCGCAACGGTGGAGTCCTGCCCCCGAGGCCCCCCCCCTTCCTTCCACACGCAGTCCAAGCACGCAGCCCCCTCCTCCATCCACCCGGCTACCCCCAGGGGGAGGAGGTGTAGGAGGAGGAGGAGGAGGAGGAGGAGGAGGAGGAGGAGGAGGAGGTGCAGGGGGGGGAGGAGGAGGAGGAGGAGGAGGAGGAGGAGGAGGAGGAGGAGGAGGAGGAGGAGGAGGAGGAGGAGGAGGAGGAGGCCCTCCCCTCCGCCCTTCCCTCTTCCCTGCTCCCTGCCCCTGGACTGACCTCCAACGTCGTGCTCTTCTCGCAGCGTGGTGGACCGCTGGAGGTCTCGACCTCTCCTTCCCCAGGATCAGCCTCTCTCGTCCTGCATCGTCCTCGACGGCCTCGCGCCCCCAGGCAGCAAGTCACAAGCAGCATCCCGTCGTGCTCCTTCCCTGCGCGAGGTGGGCCGAGTGGCATGACGCAGCCACGCGAACATGCACTGTCGTGGGTCCGTGCCGAGGTCTTTGGTCGGCGCTGGACCCTCCCCCCTTGTTGCCATGGAGGAAGAGGATCCTCAGGGAAACGGGTCTGACCCGCTTGCCCCATGGCGACTTTGGCACCCGAAGCGTGCCAGGGGCGGCGCCTGAGGGGCCGCGCCCAAGGGGCGGCGCCAGAGGCGCCGCTCAGGAGGGGGGGAGGAGGCAAAACAAATACACCACCACCACCCTCACCCCCTCACTTTTCCAGGAAAGAGCAGACAGGCCTCCGAAAACATCAGCGACCACTCATGCCACATTCATCTGTCAATGCCCCCCCAATGGTCAATGTTGGCGGTGGGTTGAAACTGTGCACTTCGACCGCAGTCTTCCCCGCGCGTGCCAACTGCAAGTTCGGGGGAGGGAGGGGGGTCCACTAATTGTTTCCCGCTTCCTCCTGCAGGGAAGAGTAATGGAGGTGGTGAGGGTGGTGTATATTCTCGGAGGCCGCAGGGGGTCCAGCGGCGACCCAAGAAATCCGCGCGGACCTCAGGCAACTAGGGTGCCTGTTTGAAGTCCATTGCTCAGGCGAGGTCTGGAGGCCTCCCCACCAGTTTCGACTCCTCGTGCTCCTCCTTCTCCTCATCCTCCCTTCTCCTCCTCCTCCTTCTCACCCCCCTCCTCCTCCTCCCTCCCTCCCACCCTCCCACCCTCCCTCCCTCCCGCCCTCCTCCTCCTCCTCCTCCATCTCCTTCTCTTCCTCCTTGTCCTCCTCCTCCTCCTCTTTCTTCTCCTCCCTCCTGCTACCTCCCTCCCGTCTTCTAATCCTCCCTCCTCTTCTTCATCCTACTGTCATCCTCCATACCTCCTCCTTCCCGCCTCCCTCATCCTGCGCTGGTCTCCTCTGCCTCCGCCAGCTCTCTCACGCAGATGCCCTTGGCCTGCTCCAGCCGCTGCTCCGCCTCTTCGGGTCGCCCGTCGTCGATGAGCGCGCATGCCAGGTTGAAGCACAGCTCGTAGGACCTCGGCCCAGGGGCATAGTGAGCAGAAGTCGCCTCGTTCCTGCACTCCATCCTTCTTCCATGGAGATAGCTCTTCCTTGTCTGACTGGGCGGTGCCGCCCCCCGAGGCGTCATCGCGATATATTGATATATGCATGTGTGAATATATGTATGGGTACACATGTATGTATGTATGCATGTATGGATATCTGCATACGTGTATGTATACATGTATGCATATATGCACGCACGGATGTGTGTGTGTGTGGTTGTCTACATGTGCGTTTGTATGCACGGATGTGGGTATGTTTGTACATGCGCATGTACGTATGCATGGATGAATGTATGTAAAACTGTACAGATTTAAGTGTGACTGTTTATGTGTGTGTGAATGTATATATGTATGTATGTATGTATGTATGTATGGATGCATGTATAGATGTATGCGTATATGCAGGTATGCGTGCATGTACGTATGTAAATATGCACAGATGCATCCATGCATGCATGATGGCTTGTATGCATGTCGATATGCATGTGTGTTTGTGTGCATGTATATGTGTGCATGCGTGTATGTATATGTGTATAAATGTATGTATGTGTGTATGTATGCGTATAGGTATGCATGCACGCACGTATGTTTGTATGCATACATGTACGCATGTATGTATGCATGTATGAATTTAGATGGTCACGTGTACGTATGTAGGTATGCATGTATGCGTGCATGTATGTATGCATGTATAATTGTGCGTCTACTTGACTATGAAAGTTTGTGCATATAGATATATATGTATGCACACGTGTATGCACATGTCTGTGCACACATTGAAATGTACATAATTACATGTGCTTCGTCCTGAAGCGTCGTGGGGTTCTCGCATGTTCGAGTTTCCGACGCTCCAAGGCAGCACAAAAGGCCGCCAAAAATTTCATAAGACGGCTCCGGAGGCCCCCGAGGGAGCTCCAAAACAGACCACGAGGGCTCCAAGACGGCCCAAGCGGCGCCCAGGACTGCCTACGAGGGCCCCAAGATGGCCCCTAAAAAACTGCCCATGAGTAGAAACACGAACCAAGAATTCGAGTCTTCCTCCCCAAGAGGTCCCCACCAGGACCCCTTGCCTCAGGTAGTTGCCACCCAGAATGCTGCGCTGGCACGGTGGCGGAATTGCTGGAGGCAGCTGGATATAGTCCTGAAGCTTGAGAATTCGCAGCAGTTGCCAAGATGGAGGGAAAGTCGTTGAAAGCATTGCGCTCTCGCCTGACTGCCGCGCACATTCGTCTGAAAGCTTTCCACGCCCATCAACTACACGACTGGATGGAGGGCGGGTCGTTTCGAAAAGAGAACTCTCGTCTTGGCGCCACGCAAGGCTTGCTCGTGAGTGTGAGGACCAAGGGTGGCGAGCGAACAGCACACTTTTTGGTCTGCGGGTCGAGAGCGGGCCTCTTCCGGTTAAGAGCTAGGCGGGCCGCGTAAAGCACTAATTGGGGAGACAGGGCGCGGGCGGGCGGGGCCTCAGGCGGCCGGAGGGCGCGGGGTGCAGGCGGTGCCGAAGAGCTTGCACAGGAAAAGGAACGCCTTGGACAGGAGCTGGAGGCGAAGTCCCGGTACGAACAGCACACACACATACCCACAAGGGGGGGGGAGCGAGCTGTGGTTGCGCGTTGTCGAAGGGAGCCCCCCGCTCGAGCGGAAGCCGTCCCCAAGGGTGCGCCAACCCGCACCCATCACCCCTAGAGCGCCCTCCTCCCTTCGGCCCCCTATGGGTATGGGTGCGTACTGCTCGTTCGTCTACGGGTGGCCCGCGATAGACAGGGCGGCTCGCCACGCGGATCGTGAGCCGAATGGGGATCCTGGGGCGACGAGCTGGCGCCCTGCAGGCCTTTCCACCAAGCTGAGGCAGCCGAGGCCCCGCCGTTCCAGCATCGAGGCGGGGCGGCTGCGGAAGCGCGGGGGGGACGAGGAGGAGGAGGCGCATCAGCATCAGCATCAGGCAGAGGAGGAGGGAACAGATCCCGCCGCGCCACCTGTGACCCGCGCCATCGGCGGCCTCACGCCCGAGGCCCGGGATCGGTATCGTGATCGGCCGCGCGATCAGCATCGGCATCGGTATCGGCCTCCCGCCACGCGATCGGCACCGGGATCGGCCGTTCGTGCCATCGGCGGGCGCTCGGCGCGCGACGTCTCGAGGTGGTCCTCCATCTGCGCCATCATCCGCAGCGCCTGCTGCGGCTGGTCCCCCGAGACGCGCGAGGCGACCGCGTTGACGAGCAGGCCGGGCTCGTCGGGGTCCTCCTCGTACAGCCCCTCGTACATCCTCGGGCCAGGGTGAAACGCCGCGCCGCCCGCGGGGCCACGGCGGCCCCGAAAAGGGGGGAGGGATCCCGACAGGGGGGCGAGCCCATGATCTGCTGCCCCAGGCATCCGCCGACGTGATCTCATCTCGGGAAGACGGAAGACTCGGGCTAGGGGGACTCGGGCTGGCCCGACGGGGCCATCACGAAAACGACGCGACTTGACGCAGGCCCCAGCTGCAGACATCCCACGAACAAAATCGGACCGTCAAGATTCAGGACGGGCTCGCCCAGAAGCGTAGGCGCACCCGGGCTCATTTAGGCGCACCCCTCACGCGTTTCGAAGCTCCACCGGGAGTTTCACCGAAGAGGCCACTCACAACTGCATATGGCTGGGCCCTCCTCTATGCTGGTTCATGTTCTTTCGAGGGCCTGGCCCGCTGCTAGGGGCAGCCCCTCGTCCTGGATCGCACATTGCTTTTCTTCAGGCTGCACTTTTCTTGTTCGCATGATTACTTGTCCTAGGACGGTCTGCAATTTCACAATGTTTTCCGCACGTGCTATGTTTGTTTGCATGTTCGCGTGCTCGCGCCTTGGCGCTGCGCCGGCCCTCGCGCCGCCAGAGGCAGACGGGGGCCCCGGGTGGCCGAAAGCCGAACGGGACTGCACACAACGCGCAGAGCTGGAGCTTTGGCTCCGAGGGCCTTCGGGGGTGCCTCCGAAGGGCCGCCGCCGTCGGCTGGAAGGTCCCCGGCGGGCGTCCTCGCGCAGTTCTCGTACTCGCCCATGCGGTACCGCACCTGGGCCTCCAGGCGCTTCAGGGTGCTCTCGTCCTCGCCCCACGTCGTCGCCACCGTCGTCGTCGTCGTCGTCGTCGTCTTTGCGGTCGTGGTCGTCGTCGTCGTCGTCGCCCTCGTCATCTTGATCGTCGTGATCGCCATTGTCGTCGTGGTCGTGGGCGTGGCTATCGTCGTCGTCCGTCGTCGTCGTCGTCGGCGTTGCCGCCGCCATCGTCCTCGTCCTCTCCTGTCGTTTTTGTCGTGATCGTTGTCGTCGTCCTCGTCCTCTCCAGTCGTTTTCGTCGTGATCGTCGTCCTCCCCCAGCGTCGTCTGCGGCGGCGTCGTCGTCGTCGTCGTTTTGATGGTCGTGGTCGCCGTCGTGGTCGTGGCCGTCGTCGTGGTCATCCTCGCCGGTCGACTTGCCCTTGTCGATGGCCGCCAGCGCGTCTTGGAAGCGGTTCAAGCGGTACAGGCAGTAGGCCCGCTCGAACCCGAAGGCCTCCTGCGCTGTCCAAGAGGAAGGGGGGGGGGAATGGGAGGCGAGAGGAGCAAAGGGAAGGGAGGACAAATGTGATAAAGAGAAAGTTACTGCTGCTGTTCCCTTATCCTCCTTTTCCTCCTTTTCCTCCTTTTCCTCCTCCTCCTCTCCTCCTCCTCCCTCCTTCCTCCTCCTCGTTCTCCTCCTCTTCCTCCTCCTCCCCCTCCTCCTCCTCCTCCTCCTCCTCCTCCTCCTCCTCCTCCTCCTCCTCCTCCTCCTCTTCCTCCTCCCCTGGCACCTGCCCATCTGCGCGTTTCTCCTCCGAGGTGTCCGGGGAGGAAGGGAGGATGAAGAAGCGGAGGTGGATGAGCAGGGGGAATGGATGAGGTGGATATGAAGAAGAGGGGGGGGCGCTTGGGGGAGAAGGAGGAACAATGCGCTGATGAGAAAGGAAGATGGGGCAACGGCGCACGAATGGTGGAGGCGGCTTCTGTTGTTTTTTCTTTCCCCCCCAATTTCTCTGTCGCTGAAACTTCCGACGCCGTGATTCATCAAAACGCGCGGGCGAAACAATCCCTGGGACTGTCTTCTTGTTCATAGCCTTGGTGACCAGAACTGGCCATCCGACGCCGAAGTCGCGAGGGGACGTCCGCCGTGCTGCTCTGCTTCGCCCACCGCGCCTGGTGTGAGGGACGGCGCTGCAATTGCCCGTGAACTTGTCCTGAGAGAGGTGGCCGTCCTCGCAGTAGGCGAGGACCTGCACGTTCCCGAGCATGTCCTTCGTGGTCCGTTCCTGGGAGAACGTGGGTGCTTGACGAGCTGATCGTGAACCTCCTCGCTGCTGGAATCCATGGCATCCATTGCCATGCCATAACTACTCATCAAGCAACCTGTCCAACTTGATCCTGCTCCCCCTCACGTCGCCGATGACCGGCGCCAGCTTGACCCTCCCCAAAATCGCAAAGGTGTCCTCCTGATATGAGGTCCCCCGCCCAAAGCAGATCATCTCCTCCTGGTCTTCTGGGCTGCGTTCCTCGGACCGTTCGATCTGCATCGCGCTTCATCGCCGGCCATCTCCATGCCGCCTTGCACAGAGATGGAGCGCGACGGGCAGATGACGACGCGATGCTCCGACGCGTCCTTGCCCTTGCCCGGCTCTAGCCACCTGCGTCCGCACTTCTTGCTCACGCACCTCCAGTGACCTCCACAAGCTGCGGCACCACCTGGCTCGTCTACCCGCCTCGGCACCGCGCACACTCCTCGGCCTGAGGGGGGCCGTCTTGCAATGCGGGCACACGAAGCGATGGTGAAGCCTGCCGCAAGTCCCAGCCGCTCGTCCTTCAGGACAGCCTCATAGATATCCTTTAGCCCGACGTTGGGTGTTGCAGGGCCGTCAGAGCCGTTCTTGTTGTTCTGAATGTCCGCCGCTATGGCGTACTCGATGGACCTGGCCTGCGGCAGCGGAGAGTGCTTCTATTGCTTCTCCCTCGACTTGCACCATTCAGACGTCACGATGTGTGTCCCCGGCCTGGGCCATTAGTCCTTGTCACCGTGCTGCTTGTCCCCGTGGAGCCTGAAGCACTTGCGTAAGGAATCGGGGGTTATGTTGGCGAGCGTCCTCTGGCACTCGCAGCCCATGGCATTGGTGCCTTACTCGCGCGCGACGACAGCACTGATGCTCTGAAAACATGAAGTCTCACCATCCTCGAAAGCCAAGACGAAGAGCGAAACCGTGCTTCCCTAACAGAAATGGCACGTCACCAGAGTGGCTACGACCAAGTGGCCATCCACGAACTTGAGCTTGCCGCCGGCCTCTAGGACCAAGGGCGTCAAACTCTTCGCGGGTGTGATATTCGAGGTCACGCGTCCTTGCTGGGCCTCTTGTCCACCCTCTTCGCCAGATTGCGAGCTCGGCGAAATGGAAACTCCACCAGCCTGGCGGCCGCCACAGGGGGTTCAACATGGCTCCGTCCCAGAGGGTCGTGTCAAACGCTGGCCCGCGCCCGCGGCCCTTCTCCACAGCCCTCTCCCTGGCGGCCTGGCTCCCGTCTCGGAGGGTCGTACAGAGCGCTGCCCCGCACGTTCGGCCCTCCTCCACGTTCCGCCGCCTCGGGTCCATCCGCCTTCCTCTCGCGCGACGACATGGAATGCGCTAGGGAAGCTGAGCTTCTCGCCCTGGTGTTGCGCGGGGTCGAAGGCGCTGGCCCAAGGGCCAGCTGCAACGCCCACCTGTTATTCAGAAGCGGCCGAGCGCCTGAGCCCAAATGGCCGCACACGTCGGGCAGGAACGATGACCCCCATCGTGTTGACACACGGGGGCGTGGATGTGCAAGCTATGTCGTGCACCCACGTGGTGTAAACTCTATTGCGCGAGCTATGTGGTGCAAGCTATGTGGTGCACTCAGCGTGGCGCAAACTATGTCGCGCAAGCTATGTGGTGCAAGCTGGGCGGTGCAAAGCTGGGCGGTGCAGGCTATCGGGACGCCCGCGAGGCGCCCGCGGGCGGGCACCAGGCGAAACCTCGGCGCACTGCCCCCCCCAGCGCGGGGCGCGCCCACGCGCGGGCGCGAGACGAAACCTCGGCCGACACCCCCAAACAAAAAAAACGTGGGGCGCCCGCGAGGCGCCCACGAGGCGCGCGGTCGGGCACGGGGCGATACCTCGGTATGTGCCCACAGCGCGGGGCGCCCACGAGGCGCTCGCGGTCGACCGCCGGGCGAAGCCTCGACACTGATACCCCTCTGGCCGCTGGCGCCCATGAGGCGCGCGCGGGCGGGCGCGAGGCGGAACCCCCGCATACCCCCCAAGCCGCTGGCGCCCACGAGGCGCCCACGGGCGGGCACCAAGCGAAATCTCGGCATACCCCACCTGTGCGGGGGGCCCTCGAGGCGCCCACTGGCGCCCGCTAGCCGGGCAACAGCCGTAATTAACCCCAGCACCCATAGAATGACGTCAGGTAGCACTGTGGACGTGCAAGTTAACTGTGCAACCATGCGGTGGAAGCTATATGGTGCAAGCTATGTGGCGCACGCTGTGCAGTGCAATCTGCGTGGCCCGAGCTGTGTGGTGCAAGCTATGTGGTGCAAGCTGTTGTTTCGTTTCCATATTTCCACAGAGCAGTGCACTCCGCCCATTGTAAAGCACTGCGCTCCCTCAGGAGCCACAGCTCAGGAAGGCCCTCAGGTCCGCCCGCAGGCCCTCGGGCAAACGCGGGCGCCACGCCCGCAGACTGCTCGCGCCGGGATGATTCTTCGCTGCCCCCTACGCTGGGGCGTGCGGCCGCTGGCCCTGGCCGCCCGCACCCCCTTGACGCCCGCGCGGTCCCCGACCGCCGCCACGTCCTCGGGCTTGCAGCGCCCACGGCGCCCCCCCCCCCTCACCGCCGAGCGAAGATCTGGGCGACTCACGAGTAGGAGGCGCCCGCGCCGCAGCTGCCGCCACGCCGGCCCCACGACCGCTAGCCTCGCGTTGCAGCCTGTCCGCCCAGTCGAGGTCCGCCAGCTCGTCGGCCGTGGCCACGCACGCGAGTGTCAGGCCCGCGGGCGGCCCGCTGGCAGCAACCCCAGCGCCAACATCCGCCACAGAGGGAAGCGCCTCCGCATCGTCACGATGTCGCGCCGCGAGGCGCTGGCGGCGGCGTCGCCGCCGCTCAACCCTTGCCGCCGAAGCAGCGGGCGTAGCAGCAGCCAATACCCCAAGAGCTCCATCAGCAGGCGCGGTGTCGCCCGTCTGCCCCGGCACCGCCTCCTCCGCGCCCGCGAAGAGGGCGGCGGAGACAGCAGAGCGGGCGACGGCGGCAACCGCGCGCCGTGGAGCGCGCGCGAAGACCGCGGCGGGGACGGCAGCCTTCACGAGGGACACGCCGTAGGCAGAGGCAGCCCCTCGAGGTCTAGGCATCCCGCAACGCGCCGACGACGAGACGATCCCTTGAGCCAACATGGCGATGTGGTGCAAACTATGTGGTGCAAGCTGCGTGGTGCCATCTGCGTTGTGCAAGCAACGTGGTCCACGCTAGGTGGCGCAATCTACGTGATGGCTATGTGGTACAACCTGTGTGGTGTAAGCTATGTTGTGTAAGCTACGTGGTCCAAGCTGCGTGGTGCAGGCCATCGGGGCGCCCAGGCGTCCACGGGCGGGCGAAACCCTGACACCTGACCATGCCCGCAGCGCGGGGCGCCCACGAGGCGCCCACGGGCGGGCACCAGCCGAAACCGACACACACACAAACACACACACACAAACACTCACCCCCTCTCCCATCGCCCAACCACCCACACCCACCCGCGCACCCACCCACACCGACACACTGACACACACACACACACGCAAACACATATGTACATACACACTCATACTCACAAGCACAAGTAGCACTGCACGCTCAGCACACACAAACACCACACACACACACACTCCCCGCCACCCACCCACCCACAGCCACCCACTTACCCACCCACACCGACACACACCACACACCCACGCACACACAGACACAGACACAGACACAGACACAGACACAGACAGACACAGACACAGACACAGACACAGACACACACACACACACACACACACACGCAAACACAGCTATACACATACGCTCAAACACACAAACACAAAAAACAGCACATACAACACACACACACACACACACTACAGACGCCAAACACACCACTCATACACACCACACATACACACACACACTTGTTGGCGGTCGCGGCCTCGCGCGAAGCGTCGAGGCGGAGATAGGTCGGAGCTGGTGCGTGCGTAGCCCGGCCCTCAGGCGCATCGCTTCAAATCTCATGCGTGCCCGCAGCAGCAAACCATCCTGGCGCTGGTGGCGGAGAGGTGACACGCCGCCCGAAGCTGGACTACCCAAGCGGGGACGAGGCGCGAGAGCGTGGAGGAGGGGCATCACCATCCAGGAGCGGATGGCGGATAGGTGACACACACACACACACAGCGCGGCGCCCACGGGCGCCCGCCAACTGGGAACCATCCGAATCCCCGACACACCCATCCAGCTCCTTGTGCAAGGAAGCATGGGATACCCTAAGTGGAAGGAAGCACTGCTGTGGGGGAGAAGAGTGCGAACCCTCGAGGGCCAAGGGCGAGCACTGGTGAGGGGAAAGCTAGCGAGTCCGTCAACTCAATCGTCGCTCTGTCCCATCGAGGCATACAGACAAATCCACTTCTTCCTCCTCCTCCTCCTTCTCCTCCTCCTCTTCGTCCTCCTCCTCCTCCTGCACCCCGCTTCTCCTCCCCCTCACCCCTGCCCCTCCCGAGGCGAGGGGGCGAGGAAGGGCGCCCCTCCGCGCGGTGGACCCGACCCGGGGCGCATTCCGACCAGCATTTCGAGGCGAGCCTGGCCGCCATCCCTCCCCCTCCTCCTCCTCGACGCTCGATGCCGCTCGCGGTTCTGGGCCAGGCCCTGGGGCTCTCGGCCCTCCTCCTCCTCCTCCTCCCCTCCTCCTCCTCCTCCTCCTCCTCCTCCTCCTCCCTCCTCCTCCTCCTCCTCCTCCTCCTCCTCCGTCCTGTCCCTCCTCCCCAGTTCTCTCAGATCAGCTTCGTGGCTTCGCCAGTCAATGTAGCTCGGCTGGGCTCACGAGGAAACGCCGTGAGTACTCATTTGGATTGCCTCTCCGGGGGTCTGATGCCTAGGCGCTTGGGTCAGGTTACCGTGATGCTTGGCGTCTGATCCGTCTTACAAGCAAGGGCCTTGGAAGGCCATGTCGTCATTCTGCGCGCGGGGCGCGGCCAGCGAAAGCGGCCAAGGATGGGCCGAAGAAAAAGGATGCAAGGGTAACCTTGGAAACCTGCTCAGCCTTACTGCGAGGGTCGACAATATCTCCCCTGCCCACCGAGAGGGGGGGAAAAGGGGAGGGGAGGGCTTCCTCCCGCGTGGCATAGCCCTCGCAGGCCTGCAGGGCCTCCGCCCACTTGGACAGGCTCAGCAGCGCGAAGACCCTGCACCTGCCGCCACCGCCGGCGCCGAAGCCGTTGCCGCCTTCGCCGCTGACGCCGCTGGGTCCCCAAGGGGCCCTCGGGGCACGTCGGCGCCGTGAAAGAGCGGCCGCGGCGCACGGGGGCCGCCACGGCCGGGCGCCTTTGTCCAGGGCGCCCACAGTCGACCCCCGTGGCCTCGCGCGGGCGCGAGGCGCGACCGTCCACGCGCCCCCGGGGCCGCCCACTTGGGGCGGGGGCGGCCCCTGCGCGCCCTGGGGCCGCCCCCTGTGCACCGGCCTCCCAGCGGGGCCAGCCCCCCGCGCCACGGGGCCGCCCCAGCTGGGAGAAGAGGGGCTCTCTCCGGCCCGGCCCGCGAGGCGCCAAACCGTACTTACCTTCGCCAGCATGACGGGTACTCGGCAGTGAGCCCGACAAGCATGGCAAAAACCTCTGGGGCCAGGGATCATACATGCTTGAGCGGAGCCGCGCCTCTCGAAACCACGCGAATCATGTGAAGGGGCCCTGGGACACACAAATAAATACGTACAAATAAAAATATCCCCAATATCTTCATGTATTTCCCCACATCCAAAGCGGGGTTCTTGTTTTCTCTGCACACCCCGCGCAGGAACACTCACCCCACCCCCTCTCCTCTTCTGCCTTCGCACACTCACTCACTCACTCATCATCCTCACCACTCACTCGCACTCACACTCACTCACACTCTCTCATCATCAACATCAACATCAGCATCATCACTCGCGCTCTCTCACACGCTCAGCCACTCACATACTCATCATCATCATCATCAGCACCATCATCATCATCATCATCATCACCATCATCATCACTCGCACTCTGTCACACGCTCACTCATTCACATACTCACCTGGAGGAAGTCTCAGGCGGAGCCTCGTCTGTGAGTGAATTGTAAAGAAGTCTCAGGCGGGAGCCCCCTCCCTATGGGGCCCGCACTTCATGATCGAATCCGAGCGGGTCATCCGCAACGTGCACCTGTCGTCACTTTTGGGCTCTTGAAACCTGAATATGAAGGAAGTCTCAAGCGGGAGCCTCGTCTGTGAGTGAATTGCGAGGAAGCCTCAGGCGGGAGCCCCCTCCTTATGGGGCCCGCACTTCATGTTCGAATCCGAGCGGGTCATCCGCAACGTGTAACTGTCGTCACTTTTGGGCTTTTGAGGCCTGAATATGGAGAAAGTATCAGGCGGGAGCCTCGTCTGTGAGTAAATTGTGAGGAAGTCTCAAGTGGGAGCCCCCTCCCTATGGGGCCCGCATTCAATGTTTGAATCCGAGCGGGTCATCCGCAACGTGCACCTGTCGTCACTTCTGGGCTCTTGAGACCTGAATATGGAGGAAGTCTCGAGCGGGAGCCTCGTCTGTGAGTGAATTGTGAAGAAGTCTCAGGCGGGAGCCCCCTCCCTATGGGGCCCGCACTTCATGATCGAATCCGAGCGGGTCATCCGCAACGTGCGCCTGTCGTCACTTTTGGACTCTTGAGACCTGAATATGGAGGAAGTGTCGAGCGGGAGCCTCGTCTGTGAGTGAATTGCGAGGAAGCCTCAGGCGGGAGCCCCCTCCCTATGGGGCCCGCACTTCATGTTCGAATCCGAGCAGGTCATCCGCAACGTGTAACTGTCGTCACTTTGGGGCTCTTGAGGCCTGAACATGGAGGAAGTATCACGCGGGAGCCTCGTCTGTGAGTGAATAATGAGGAAGTCTCAGGCGGGAGCCCCCTCCCTATGGGGCCCGCGCTTCAATGTTCGAATCCGAGCGGGTCATCCGCAACGTGCACCTGTCGTCACTTTGGGGCTCTTGAGACCTGAATATGGAGGAAGTCTCGAGCGGGAGCTTCGTCTGTGAGTGAATTGTGAGGAAGCCTCAGGCGGGAGCCCCCTCCCTATGGGGCCCGCACTTCATGTTCGAATCCGAGCGGGTCATCCGCAACGTGTAACTGTCGTCACTTTTGGGCTCTTGAAGCCTGAATATGGAGGAAGTATCACGCGGGAGCCTCGTCTGTGAGCGAATTGCGAGGAAGCCTCAGGCGGGAGCCCTCCGTATGGGGCCCGCACTTCATATTCGAATCCGAGCGGGTCATCCGCAACATGCACCTGTCGTCACTTTTGGGCTCTTGAGACCTGAATATGGAGGAAGTCTCGAGCGGGAGCCTCGTCTGTGAGTGAATTGTGAGGAAGTCTCAGGCGGGAGCCCCCTCCCTACCGCACTTCATGTTCGAATCCGAGCGGGTCATCCGCAACGTGCAACTGTCGTCACTTTTGGGCTCCTGAGACCTGAATATGGAGGAAGTCTCGAACGGGAGCCTACGGCCCAGCCCGAAGGTTTGTCCCGACGGCTTCGCGATCTAGCCGTCGGCAGACGCGCGCGCGCTGGCCGAGGCGGCGACGGCGCTGAGGAAAATGTATTTGCTTGCCCCGATGAGGGGGGAGGGGAGGTGCACATGGAGAAAAGGCAGGGGGATGAGGAGGGAAGGGGCATGGGGGAGGCCGACGACGAGGAGCAGGTGGCGCGAGAGGAGGAGGAGGAGGAGGAGGAGGAGGAGGAGGAGGAGGAGGAGGAGAAGGAGGAGGAGGAGGAGGAGGAGGAGGAAGAGGAGGAGGAAGAGAAATAGAAGGGGGAAGAGAGGGCAGTGCAGGGGGCGAGAGGAGAGGGTGTCCGCCAGGGGGAGAAGGAAAGGGCAAAGGGTAATCTAAACAGATTCTCATGTGGGGTCCTACCGTCGGAGTAATTCCTGTGTTTTTGTTTTCCTCCCCGCTTCCCATATTTTCCCATATTTTCTGGGGGATCGACGATTGTTCGTGTCTGTGTGTGTGATTTTCCCCCCCCTGATCATCAAGCAGCAAGCACCGGAAAGCTGGCCGGGGGCCACACTGCCAAGGGGGGGAGCACGATGAATCTTCCGCCGCCAGGAGCGCGGTCCCGCCCCCCCAGAGAGAGAGAGGACGTGGGGCCCCTCCCTCCACGGTTCCGCAGCGAGCGCCAGGGGCACGTCGGTCGATGCAGGGAGGGGGCGCGCTCCTGGCCCCTTGCCCGCCCCATGCCGCGCGATGACGGCACGTTCCTGCCGCCTCCCCTCGCGCTGCCGACGCGCATGCTACTGCGTGACTGCCCGCCCCGGTGGTGCTGACATTGCCCCCTCGCCGCCCGCGGGTCTTCTGCGGGGCACGCCCTTCCTTGAAGGTGCCCAGGGACGCACAAGAAAATACACACGAATAACCGCATCCCCCATACGTTCCCATATGTTCTGGGTTTTCGTCTCCCCCCCCCCACTTCCCATATCTTCCTGTATTTTCTGGGGATCGACGATGAATTGTGTCTGTGTGTTTGTTCCCCTCCTGATTCCTCCGAGCCGGATAGGCCCGAGGATGACGAACGAACAACACGCACCCATACCCATAGGGGGGTCGTTGGGAGGAGGACTGGCTATGGGTATGGGTGCGGGTTGTCGGACCCTGGGGAACGCTCCCGTTCGAGCGGGGACCCCCATCCGACAACACGCACACATAGCCTCCTCCGTCCCCCCTTATGGGTATCCGTGCGTGCTGGTCGATCGGCCCGAGGAGGGCCACGGCAGGGGCCCCAGCTGGGGCGGAGAGGCCCGCCGCGGCCCTCGGCCCTCGCGACGCCCAGCGGCGGGGAGCGGGCCCCGGCCCTCGCCGCCAGCTCCTCGGACCTCCGACGCGTGGCTGCCCCGATGCGCAACACGCAACACGTAGCGCATGTATACTTAAGGACGCAACACGCAACACGTGGCGCTTCAGGGCTGTTCTGGGTTCCTACGCTCTGGGGCGATCGTGGGTCCTATTTGGCCGACTGGGGGCCCTCTTTGTGGGCCGCATGGGCCGCCTTGAAACTATATTGCAGGCCTCTTCGGCCGTCCTGGGCGGTCGGGAGCCCAAACTGGTGAGGACCTCAAGTTCTTTCAAACACCAGGGGACAATCAATGTGTGTCGCCTCCTCGGGTGCCTCGTACTTAAGGACCGCATCCCAGAAATCATTCCGAGCACCCGGAAGAGTGTCGACAGAGTGTCGAACGAGTGTCGAAACAGTGTCGGACGAGTGTCTCCCAGGGCCCGACACGTGAGAACCCTGGAGATGCTGGGTGCTTCTCTGGTGCTCGGAACTCTTTCTGGTGACCAAGGCTGGTGTAGGTTTTGAGCAGGGACCGACCGTCCTGGCACTCCTATGGTCATACCACGAAATCATCTTAGAACCCACAAATGTTCTAAGAACAAAAACAGTGTTCTTAGAACATAAGCCCGAAGTGTTAAAACAAGACAATCGCCGCCAGAAATGAAGAACATTTCGTGGAAGCCACAAAAGGTTCTCAGAACATTGTTTGGTGGGGCTCTGTTGGGCAGGCGGCCTTCTGTCTCGAATGGACACCGGCCGCGGCGGCGCGGACGGCGAGCCCTGTGCAAGCTGAACAGGAACTGCTGCTGGGCATCGTACCCATTCTCTCCGTGCCCCTTTCGCTCGTGCAGAACGATAGGGGAGAGGGGGGGGGGGGCAGCTCAGGGAGGAAAGCATCGACCTGGAATCGGCGATGCATCCTCGACAGACCGGCGGCAGGCCCCCGATGGCGAGGCCGCGCGTCCCTGGGCGGCGCGGGCGGCTCTCGGGCCCCCGTCGGCGCCGACTGGGCGATGGGGGGGTCGCTGCGCCCCTCCCCCGCGGGGCCGATGCCCCCCCCCCTCCCCGTGGCGCTGCCCCCTACAGGGGGATTTGGGGCGAAAAACCAAAAACACTCAAAACATATTCCCAAATGTCAAAAATAGTCAGAAAATAGTCCCCAAACTATTTTTGGACTATGTTTCTGAATTTTCCTTCTGTAGAGGGACAGGCTTGCTGCAACAGCAGCAGCAGCAGCAGCAGCAGCAGCAGCAACAGCAACGGCTGGGCGCCTGCGCACCATGGCTGAGTCCGGCTTGCTCTGCAGGGCCTTTGCGCACAGCGGGAGGGCCCGGTCGTACTCCTCGCGGTCGAAGTGGGCCTTCACCTTTCGACGGGGAGGACGAGGAGGAGGAGGAGGAGGAGGAGGAGGAGGAGGAGGAGGAGAAGGAGGAGGAGGAAGAGGAGGTGGTTAGTCGGACTCGGCACTGCACCAGTCTGCGAGCCGTCTTGCTGAAAGACTTTCACCCCGGGACCAAGGGGGGTAATCTAGCTGTCACCGCCGCCCTCACAAGCGACGACCAAGCCCTGAGTCCCAGGCGGTCCGACGCGCAGAAACCAGAGGGCGGCGGACGGCACGAAACGCAAGAAACGACAGTGTGGAACACAAGGAAAATAGGCACTACTCCGCCACAAGCTCGTTTCCTCGGGCCTGGCCCTGAGAGATACGGCGAGCAGCGGCAGAGGAGGCAGCAACCGCCCTCACTCTCGCCCGTGCCGTGCCCCGAACGGCCGCAGGAGCCGTGTGGCCCCGAGGGCGAACCTGCTTGAAGCTAGACAGGAAGACATCGGTGGCTAAACATTTGGAGTAGAAGAATCGCAACGACATATGCATAAACTTTTGGCGCTAAGCCCGGGTTTCTCGGATCTGCGCTGGACCCCCCTCTCCGGCGCGCGGAGCGCAGCGCGGATCCAAGAAATCCGCGCGGAGCGCCAAGCTTATTATTATGGCGTTTTTCTCCTTCGATGGAGGGGGGATGCTGAGAACGGAAGGAGGAGCAAGCAAGCAATCAACCTCACGGAGATTACGGGCGAGCGACGACAGCTGCCTGCACACCGTCGTCCACCAGTTTGCCTTCCAGCACTCCGTGGAGCGCCCTCGCAGCTCCTTGGGCGCGTCGGGCGTCCCTTGCGTGGGCCTCCAGGTGGCCACACCCGCCCAAAACGATTTCAACGTCCCCCCACAGAGAGCCTTCCAAGAAACGCCCATAAAAAAGACTGCGGAACCCTCGCTAGCTCCGAGGGGGACTTCAGGGGGGGCTCTCTTTGGGGGCCTCGTGTGCCGTCTTGGAGGCCCTGGGGGCCAGCCCAGGAGACCAAGTATCCTGGCGAAGGGCCCGCCCTATGCAGCTGCCCGTAGCGCAGGGCGCAGCCCTGTCTGCATACACAGCGCGCCACGGGGCAATGTGGACGGGGTGCTACGGAGCAAACGGGCAGAGGCGCACCGAATTCTCTACAGGGCATGGTCCGCGTTAGGGGTGTGCCACGCGAGCGTGCCCACTGGTGCCGTGGGCAGAGCTCCCTGTGGAGCAACGGAACGTGTGAGGTGTGTGTGTGTGTGCCACAATGGAGCTACCCAGCACGCGGGCGCTGCCACTAGGGCCTCTGGTGGGGCCACGAAAATGTGAGAGGTGCGCGCTGAACCTTCATAACACATCTTCTGCAAGGGGACCTAATGCCAAGTGCGTTGTGACACATGTTTGGCAGGAGCGCGCGGTGCATTTTGTGTTCAGTCATGCCCCCCCCCCACCGTAGCGAACCTCTGCAAGGTACTCGCAACCTGAGGAGACAAGCTTCGCAATGATGATGGCCAGCGCACTTTCCAAATCCATCACACCACGCGAGGCTTCCACGTTTAAACAATGACCCGTTGAAGAGGTGCTCACTCCCGCCGTTGAAACCCATTGGTGTCCAGCATACTTGAACATGTGCAGCCCGCTTGGGCTGTCAATTGCCAAAACGAGCTCGTCGAACTCTTTGAACTTCACTGCCTGGAAGCAACATTTCCAACTTTGATATCTCTTTACCCATCCCAACCAGGTGTGCTTACTCTCGATGCGCAATCCATCTCGTAGCCAGTCGAACGATGACTTGCTGAGGGGATCGCTGAAACTGTTATCAGGATAGATCATCTCTTGAATCTTCCTGGCAAAACCTTGTATGCGCAAGCCGCGCAGCGATGGAGACATGCGCACGAAAGGGTTGTGCTTGTATGCTTCAAGTGGCACGTGCATCTTGACTCCGTCACGTAGTCCACAGTTGCCTTGAGGATTCGGTCATCCCCTGCATCCAAAGTCCTGATCATGCGGCATCGGTTCGCACCATATCCTATTTGTTTGATTACATCAGCCATGCCTTCACGCTAACAAGCCGATTTAGAAGCGCTTTGCAAGATAACATGATGCCCAAGCGGAACTGCTTGACTTCCAGCCGAGGCAACACCATGCTGGAAATCGTGGAGCATGACAAGTAAACACTCTGGCGCGTACCCGACCAAAACTAGTTCGTTAGACAAATGAAGCTTCACATTGCGGAAATGAAACCGCCATCTGCCATCAGGTGTAGCACACAGCTGAGCACTCTTGCACTGGACGCGCATGCCATCGCTAATCCAATCACTCTCAGCTTGATGCTGTGCCCTTCTTCTCCCATCAATGCACACTCCAAGTGAGGGATCTTTAACGATTGAATCTGGAAACACATCCCCCCCACACTCTATGAGCCACTCTCTCCAAAATGATTCCACGTGCTTGCGGACTGAATCTTGACAAGCTGCAAGCATGATACGCTGATTAAAAAAACGCACGAGTGAGGTAAGAAATTCGCCGGCCCAACGGGCCAAAGGCGTGCTAAGACCTCCGGTAAGTGGTTCACATGATATTTTCGTGTATGTGTATATATATATATATATATATATTCTAATTTGCGCGCGCGGCGGCCCCTTGGGCCCCCCAGACGAAAAGTATCCCAGCCGACTCCCGGCAAGGTCCCAGCAAGGTCCTGGCAAGGTCCGCTCAGGGATGCCGGAACTTCCGGGGGCGGTTTTCGGGGCCCTCCAGATCGCCCCAGGAGCGGCCCTAGGAACCTCAAGGCAGTTTCAGGGGCGCACACGAATCGGAATCACGGCCCAAGAGCGCTCCAAGACGCCCAAGATGGCCCCGACACGGCCCAAGCGGCCCCAAAGAAGCCCCAAGAGCGCTCCAAGAGGACGCCAAAGAGGACCGCAAGAAACAACAATCATTGATTTTCCTTCTGGTTATCTATGTTTTTCGCGCTCTCGCGTTTTCGGGCTTCTGACGCTCCAAGATGGCCACAGCAAGACCGCCCCAAGATTGCACGAGAGGCCCCCGAGAAGGCCCCAAGACGGTCCAATAGGGCCCCGAAACGGCCCCAGAGGCGCGCAAGATCGCCCAAGAGGGCGCCGAGACGGCCCCAAGAGGGGAAACACGAACCACCAATTCGAGCCTTCCGCTCCAAGAGGCCCCCAGGAGGACCCCAAGAGGACCCCAAGAGAACCCAGGAGGCCCACTGGAGGCCCCACGAGGCCCCTAAGAGTCCCCAAAAAGAGGCCTCAAGAAGCCCCCAAACAGCCCCCAAGAGGCCCCAAGATGCCACGAACGCGCAAGCAAACGCCTGCGATGGCACAATACGGGCCAGCGGAATGAGCGAAGCGATTAAATAGTTATCGAACGAAGACGCGGGCAATATGCGCCGTTGCTGAATGCACCTTCGAATGGAATATGCGTCAATATGATCCGCTTTCGCTCTATGTCCAAATGCCCTGTGCACACGGCTCACCCTGAATCCCAACATCTCTTCCATAACAAGAAATTGCAAGCTGTGCTGACGATCGTGATCTTATTCAGTGTCGGGGGGAAGACAAAAAAGATCGCGGCTTTATGATGAAGCTCGCCGTTGCTGCCGAGATCGAGAACGGTCCTCCTGTCACACACTGGCCAAACCTGTTTGGCTTAAGTAAAGATGAAGCGGGCTTGAGAAATAGCGCTTTTAACCAACATGGCTAGGCGCGGAGACATGTGCGCCGTGAGACGTGATTTGCAGGGGAACGCTGGCGCCACGCGTGTTGTGGCATATTTTTGCAGGGGGTCGCATTCGTGGCAACGGGGCACTAATGCCACGTGCGCCGTGACACATTTATTGCGGGGGGACGCTAACGCCATGTGCGCCGTGACGTATCGTAGGTGGACGCTAACGCTTGCGCGGTGACAGATACTTTGCTGCAGGGGGACGCTGACGCCACGTGCGCCGTGGCACATTTTTGCAATGGGTTTCCTGCGGGGCCATGAAGCGTGTGAGGGGTGCGCCGAAATTATGCAGTGGCGACGTGCGGACTCTGCCACTGGGGTCTTGGGTAAAGCTCCCTATGGGGCTGGCTGCGAAACGCGTGAGGAGTTTGTGTGTATGGCGCTGCTTCCCTTGAGCCCGGCGCGCGCGGGGTCCCCGCCGCTGCACTTGACGTTCTTAGCCTCGACGCTGCGGGCGAGGCCGCGATCGCCAAAATGTGTGTGCGTTTGTGTGTGGTGTGTGTTGTGTGTTGTGTGTTGTGTTGTGTGCGTTGTGTGTGTGTGTGGGGCGTGTGTGTGTGTGGCGTGTGTGTGTGTGTGTGTGTGTGTGTGTGTGTTTGTGTGTGCTTTTTTGTTGTGTGTGTGTGTGTGTGACAGCGTGTGTGTTCGAAGTGGAGGCACCGCCGCCATGCGCTCTGTCCCACTGCGGCCCTCCATGGAGCCTCCGATTGGGCCGTGCAGCGTGTGAGGAGCGTGCCTGCATGAAAAGGGTACCGCCGGCACGCCTTCGCCGGAGCTCCCTTCGGCAGCGTGTGCTGTGTGAAGCGAGGCGCCGAGGAGGGGATGCACGGCCCAGGACGGCCTCGAGAGAGCCCCCCAGCCGGCCCAGCTGGGGCCTCGGGCTCTTTTCTCTGGAGGAGGAGACGCCCGGAGCCGCAGCGCAGCGCGGGGCCGCGCGCGCCCGCGGGCGCTCGTGGCACCGAGCCCGGCCGCAGCACGGGGGCCACCACGGCGGGAGAGGGCCTGGGGTTACCAGCCTCGAGCTGGTCCCTGTCCCTAAGATTGACACGCCAAAAGGCGATGGCAATCTTAGGCATTCGCCCTCAAAAAAGAAGGGGATCCCTAAGATTGGCATCGTGAGGAGGAGATGCCCAGCACAGGGATAGGGATATGTTCCAGGCTGGTAATCGGGAGGGGCCCGCGGCGGCCCTCGAGGGCCCCTCGACGGGGGCCCCCCCGCGGCGGTCCCAGGGCGGCCCCGCGAGGGGCGCAGGAGGGCCCCAGAGACCACCAGAAGAGGGCCATCGCTCGGACGTCCGTTCCCTGTGTTTTTTTCGGTTCCGTGCGTGGTTTTCGCCAAGTGATCAAAAATGCTCCTCGATGGTCCTCGCCGAGGAAAAAGCGCACGCGTCCGAGCGATGCCAAGGAAGAGGGCAGGAGGCGGCCAAGGAGGCCCCCAGCACGGCCCGCAGTGGCCTTTGTTTGGGGAACCCCTGAGGCTGCCCCACACGGGCCTACAGGAAGGAAGGGTTATGATGTACCAACCTACCTTAGCCTCGAGCACCAGAAATAATGTCGAGCATCAGAGAAGCACCGAAACTCTAGGGCTTTCACGTGTCGGGCCCTGGGAGACACTCGACCGATACTGCTTCGACACTCTCTTTCGCTGCTTCTCCGGGTGCTCGACATGATTTCTGGGGTGTGGCCCTTGAGTACGATGGAAGCAACAGAAAGGATAGGACGCAGACGACGAAGATGAGAAAGGAGGAGGAGGAGGAGGAGGTGGAGGAGGAGGAGGAGGAGGAGGAGGAGGAGGAGGGAGGAGGGAGGAGGGAGGGAGGGAGGGAGGGAGGGAGGGGGGGTGAGGGAGGGAGGGAGGGAGGGAGGGAGGGAGGGAGGGAGGAGGAGGAGGAGGAGGAGGAGGAGAATCCACGACACGACGCCGGAGAGCCGGTCACACGTCACGGCTCTCCCGTGCCTCGGGGCACGGGGCGTCCAGCGCCACGGCCTCCCGCGCGCCCCCCCCAAACAACACTCGCCGCCCGGGGCGCTGGGCTGGCACGGCGGCGGGACTTGCCGCAGGCGGCTGGGCTCGGCGGCGAGCGTCAAGGGGGGGGAAGTGAGAAGAAGGCCTTCTTTGAGGAGGGGCCGACCGTCCCGGCATTTCTATAGTCCTGCCACGACATGTTCTTAGAATCCCCAACTGTTCTAAGAACAAGAACAATGTTCTTAGAACATGAACCCGACGTGTTGAAACAAGACGATTCCAGCAAGACAAAAGGTTCTTAGAACATTGTTTGGTAGGGCTATAAGCAAGGCAGGACGCTTCGCCACTGCTTGACCTCTCAGAAGGTTCGGAAGTCCCTCGGCCTTCTGAGAAGTGTTCTAAGCCTTCCCCAGAGACACAACGGAAACCTCTCAGAAGGCGCGAGGGCCTCTGAGGAGTCCCGCCGCCTTCCGGGAAGGGCCTCTCCTTCTCACTTCTCCCCCCCTCGCTCGCCGCCTGTGGGCAGAAAACTGTTTTGTCCGCGCTGCCTCTCCGTCTCTCTCTCTCTCTCTCTCTCTCTCTTTCAATACACGTAGAAACCATAGCCCCGCACCTGCGAATCAGAGCCAGGGGGCGGGGGCCTCGACGGCACAGGTTGCAGACGCCCGCCGCAGGCGCCCATGCGATACCACCTTTCACGCCGAGGGCCCGCCGCTGGCACCGGACTCTGTCAAGGCAGTCTGGGTGGGCCGCGGGCAGGTCGCTGTTGGGTCCGCGGGCGGGTCGTCGTGGGAAGGCCGCGGGCCGGTCGCGGGCTGGTCGCGGTTGGGTTGCGTGCGGGTCGCGGGCGAAGACAGTGACAGCACACAATAAATTGGAAACTGTTCGCTCGCAGTTGTTGGCGTGCCACCCGCCACGTATGTTCTGAGTAGCCCTTGATACCCGCCCTCTTCGCCATCGATCGTGCCTCCTTTGGGGGGGTATATCTTCCCTGTCTGCCGAGTGCAGCTGGCGCGGCCCATGACATGGGAGGAGAGGGGAGAGTGGAAAAAAAGGGAGACGGCGAGGCAGGGATGAGGAAACGAGAGGGAGGGGGGTAAGCTGGCCATCGCTCGGACGTCCATTCCCTGTGTTTTTTTCGGTTTCGTGCGTGGTGTTTTCGCCAAGTGATCAAGAATGCTTCTCGCACGTCCGAGCGATGCCGAGTAAAAGGGAGAAAGGAGAGCTCAGGACGAAGCCGACACAGCAGGAGGGGGAGGAAAGAAGCAAGGGCACGTTGGCGGGCGGCCCCTGACGGGCGGGTCGGGCGGACGGGCCCAACAGGCGATTCGGGCGGGCGGACCTTGACGGGCGGGTCGGGCGGCCAGGACATTGAAGCGAGCGCGCGGGCTTCCAATCAAGCGAACGGGCGGACCCTAACGGGCGGCTCCCCCTCCTCCTCCTCCTCCTCCTCCTCCTCCTCCTCCTCCTCCACCTCCTCCTCCTCCTCCTCCTCCTCCACCTCCTCCTCCTCCGTCCACCTCCTCCTCCTCCTCCTCCTCCTCCTCCTCCTCCTCCTCTTCCTCCTCCTCCTCCTCCTCCTCGGGGTCGGGCGGGCCCTCACGGGCGGGGGCCGGGCGGGCGGAGCCTAACGGGCGGGTCGAGTGGCCAAGGGCTCAGGCCGATGAGCAAACGGGGGTGCGAGCCACGGGGAGGCACGCCAGTGGAACAAGACAGCGGGCACCGGACGGGGGGAACCAACCATACAATAAACACACCAGGGAAAAACCCAAATCCATGGATGGTTTGAGATCGATAATGAGATCGACTGGGAACCCAGGAACCCGGAACCCACCGAAATCGGCCCGACGAATAACCAGGAACCCGGGAACCCCGAACCGGGAACCCGGGAACCCAGCCGGCTACCAAAATCGGCGGGAACCTTCCGCCGAATCTTTCAATTTTCGCCAGGACCCCTTCAGTGCAAGCAAGCACTGATTGGGGAACTGTTCCTCAGAAGTGAAAGTTCAACCAACAAACAACGAGAATCCGCGCCGCGGAGCCCCGCTTCGGCCACGCATTCGAGACGGCGTAGGACCGTTCGGTCCCCCTCGCTCTGATAACTTACTGCAGCTATTCCGCTCCCTCTCCTCCTTCAGCTCGGCTCACTGCGGAAGCGGGTGTCGATGCCACCTGCCCCAAAGCACAGAAGAGCTCACGCAACGATACCTGGATTCGCCCGAGCTGGCAAGATCAAGCCATATATCTTGGCAGGAGTGGGGCAGGGTCCAACTTCGCATCCCATAGGCTATCAACAAAACTCTCTCCCGTTCTTCCCCTCTCTTCATCCCCAGATCCCCGACGTCATATTTTTTATACAACGTCGACCCTCAGGGGTCTCGACACACTCCCCGGGACCGGCTTCTTCATCCTGACTCGTTTTCCGTCGACTGTCCCGAGGCCCGGCAGAGGCCTCCCTGTGGCCGAAGATCAGGAAAGCATCCCGCCATGATTTGTGTTCACTGCCCGAGGAGGTCTGAGTTCCCCTCTCCGCAGGCTGGCACGGATACTTTTCGCCGGGGTTGGATTTCGCCGGGCTTCGTTTCGCCGGGCTTCGTTTCGCCGGGGTTGGCTTTCGCCGGGGTTGGCTTTCGCCGGGGTCGGCTTTCGCCGGGGGTTGGCTTTCGCCGGGGTTGGCTTTCTCCATCCCCCCCCCCGCGAGGCGGCGCCTTCAGCATCGCAGCCTCGAACTGGTCGCCCGAGTCCGCCATGGCCGCCGCCGGCGGTGGAGAGGCCAAGGTCGGCCCCCTCGCGGCGCTCTGGGCCGCGCCGCCGCGGCGCGGACCCCCAAAAACTGCGGCTGGGCAGGTGCAGAAACCGGGACACCAGCCTCGAGAGGACGTGGCGGCGGCGGGCGGGGGTGAGCAGGTGAAGGAGTCGGTGAGCGAGCGAGTGGACTGCCCCTGCATGAGTTCGAGGAGGGGGGGAAGGGCGAGAAGGGCGATAAGAAGGGAGTGGAGGGATGGGAGGAGGACATGAAGGAGGGAAGGGGGTGATGAGGAAGGACAAGGGGGAGAAGACGGAGGAGGAAGGGGAGAACAGAGGAGACGGAGGAGGAGGAGAAGCAGGAGGAGGAGAAGCACAAATCCCATCAACCCTCTGAGCGTATGTGGCCAAACGAAATGTTATGTCTTCCACTTCCAAACAGCGCCGCGAGAAAGCCCCAAGAGGACCCTTAGAGGGCCTCCAGAAGACTCCCAGACAGCTGCCAGCGTCTGCGTGCTCCTCTTCCTCCTCCTCCTGCTCCTCCTCTTCGTCGTCCCCCTCCCCTTCTTCGTCGTCGTCCTCCTCCTCCTCCTCCTCCTTCTCGTCCTCGTCCTCGTCCTCGTCCTCGTCCTCCTCCTCCTCCTCCTCCTCCCTCCTCCTCCTCCTCCTCCTCCTCCCCCAACTCCTCCTCCTCCTCCTCCTCCTCCTCCTCCTCCTCCTCCACCTCCTCCTCCTCCTCCTCCTCCTCCTCCTCCTCTTCCTCCTCCTCCTCCTCCCGTTCCTCCTACTTCTCGTCCTCCTCCAAGTTCTCGTCCTCGTCCTCGCCCTGGGTATGACCGGGCTGATCCAGAACGTGTGTTTGCTTCTATGCTGTCCCGATCCAGGCTACTCGTTCGGGCCTCGTTTCTGGACAAATGGGCTGGTGGGACTACGCGGCACGTCAAGAGTGATGAGCTGCGCCCCCGCGAGGCGCTCGGTCGAAACACATGTGCAGCGTGGGGCGCGTGGCAGGAACCGCGTGCACCCTCGCCCGGCGCGGCGGCCCTGCCTGCCCTCCCGTGTGGAGAGGACGGGACTGCGGAGAGTGGTGGGGGGAGCCAGACGCAGGCAGGAGCAGGAGGAGGAGGAGGAGGAGGAGGAGGAGGAGGAGGAGGAGCAGGAGGGGAGGAGGAGGAGGGAGGGAGGAGGAGGAGGAGGAGGAGGAGGGAGGAGGAGGAGGAGGAGGAGGAGGAGAGGAGAGAGGAGGAGGAGGAGGAGGAGGAGGAGGAGGAGGAGGAGGAGGAGGAGGAGGAGGAGGAGGAGGAGGAGTAGGAGGAGGGGGACGGCGCGTCGGAGCTGCGCACTCTCTGGCGGGAGCTCCTGGCCCTGCCGCTCCTCGCCGCTGCCGGCTGCGCGCCGCTCTGCCCGCCAGCTCTCGGCGGGGTCGGCGCCCTGCTGCCTTCCCGCGCGGCGGCGCGGGCGGTCGTCCGACCGAGGCCCGCCGCTGAAGCCCGCGGCCCTGCCCCGTCGCGCGCTCGCGGCCGCTGGAGTGGTCGACGGCCAGCTCGGAGTCCAGGCGCGGGCCGACGTCTAATTTAAGACGACGCCGGGTCGAGGGTGACATCGGGTGAGGGTGAATCGAGAAGCTCAGAGATCCGGCGGCTCTGGAGGATGCCTCGGGCGCCGCTGCCTTCTCAGAGCGTCCCAGAACGCTCTGGGAGCGTTCCGGAAGGCTCTGGAACGGATTTATCCTCGTCCTGGTTCCTAGCCCGGTCCCAACATCGGCCGACCCTCCCCCGCGGTCGGCGGCGTCAGACTTCCGCCGCCCAGAGCTGGCTGGCCCCATCCGGCTGCTCGGAGTCCAGCCAGTCGCTGCCTTCGCGGCCTGGGCGGGCTGCACCCAGCGCTGTCGGCAAGTGGAGGGGCGGCGGGCTCCCGGTTGCGACGGACGTCGGCCAAGAGGCCCTGACCCCTTCCAGTCGCGCCCTTGCTGCGGCAGGAACCGCGCCAGATGCGCTCGGCCGAGCGGCGGCGCAGACCACTGCCCGACCACGTCGCTGCGCGTCATGCCTGTGTGCCGAGCGCCCACTCGTCGAGGAGACCGGCGACCGCGCGCGCGCGCTGGCGCGAGTGGGCTGCCGCACGAGCTGGACAGGGCGTGCCGCTTCGGGCACGGGGTTGCCCCCGCCTCCCCGCCATCCCCCCACCAGGGGGAACCTTGGGGGCAAGGAGGAAGAGGAGGAGGAGGAGGAGGAGGAGGAGGAGAAGGAGGAGGAGGAGGAGGAGGGGAGGAGGAGGAGGAGGATGAGGGGCAGGAGGAGGAGGAGGAGGAGGTAACCCGCGAGGGCCCTTTGCTGCGGGCCCCACTCGGTGGGGAGGAGCCGCCCCCAAAAGGTCACTGCTGGAAGGCCTGGAGGTCCTCGCTGCGCCAGTCCTCGACCTTGCTGTTCCAGGCGCTGTTAAGGGAGACCGCTGCAGACCCACTCAGTGAGCAGCTGCTGGCCTGGCGGCCCGCGCCGTGTGCCGCACGCCCCACACCACGCCAGACATCGCGGCTGAGGCCGAGCTCTCGGTCGGGACGGCGTCGGGGGTGCTGGAGATCTCTGGGGCGAGCTCGCGGGCCTCGGCAAGGCAGGGGTCCAGCCAGGCGGGGCCGCCACAGTCTCGCCCGCGTGCGCGGCGGGCGCCCAGAAGCAATCACGGCGCGCCCCATGTCGGGCGGGGACAGGCGGACCGGGTGGGAGGCCAGCAGGCCGGGCGTGCGCCGCCGCAGGTCGTGGCCGCGTACGCTGGAGTGCCGCGCTCGGCGAGGAGCGGCGTCTCCTCTGGCAGTCGCCCCCGGCGTCGCACACCTCCGACACAGGCTTGGCGAGGGAGCGGTGGTGGCCGTCAGAATGCTCGTGCATGGGGGTCGCATGGGTCTTCAAGATGGCGGACGGGTGCAACCCACCCGTATCGTAAGGATGCGCCGCAAGGATGCAAGGACCTTGGTGGGCCATGTTCGTGTTTTTCGAACTGAGGTTGGCCAGCGAAGGTTACCGAGGATTGGCCGAAGGGACACGTATGCAAGGGTAGCCTTGGCAAGTCGCTCTCATCAGTACTATGCGGATTGACTGCAGGGTTGCCCGACCGCCCGATGTATGTACTCGGGGTCAGCTTGCGCGCCCTCCTGGGTCTCGGGAGAGTCCTTGTAGCTGCCGGTGTGGAAGGGACGAGCGACAACAAGTGGGATGCGCAATGCCTGACGTCGTCGTTGGCCACGTCCTGGAATCCAACCACACTCATTCTTAGTGTTAAGTCGGGCCTGCCCCCATACAGGGGGATGTTCGACGACAAATTAAAGATACCCAAACATACTCCAACATGTTCAACAAATTTTAAAAATAGTCCCCAGACTATGTTTTGACTATTTTGGAATATTCCTCCTGTAGAGGGACAGGCCCGACCTAATCTTTGTGCCAACGCGGACGCGTGATGCTCCCGCGTCCAGTCCGGCACAGCAGCGGAAGGGCTGTCGGCCAGGCCTCGGCTGCTCCGAAGCGTGCGCGCACACTTTTCCTCCGCCAGCGAAGCAGCACCACCGTCGCGAGTGAAAGTCCAGGGTGCTAAGTGCCTAATGTCGCCCAGCACCGTGGATGTGAATGAAAGACATGTGGAGTGCTCGACACGCCGGGCGCAGGTGGAAGAGGCATGCCCGCCGTGGGGTGCGCGAGCGCAGCGGCGCACGAGGTGTGCAGGGAGCCGGGCAGGTGCCGACCTGCGCGAAACGCAGCATGGAGTGCCTGGAGGACGCGCGACAAGTAGGGGGCCGCGCCTCTCCGTCCAAGCTCCGCCCGGTCCTCTTCGTATTCCTCTACCTTCCACCTTGCACCCACCCCGTCGGTGCCTCGTCGGCGCCGCTCGCTGCACCGGGCCCGGGCCGGCACTGCCTGCGGGGCCGCATGGGGGGGGGGGGATGGGGGGGGCCGTCTGGCAGGCAGGAAATGGAGGGACGGGGAGGGGGGGGGGCAGCGGATCGGACCAGTTGTGCGACAGGGGAACCCTCGGAATCCAGCTGACGCTCAGCGTGAGCTCTTGAGCAGCGTTGCGGCACGCTCCGCGCGGACGAGGCGAGAGGGGAGAAGGAGGAGGGGGAGGGGAGGGGCATCAGTGATAGGGCGCGGGTGTGGGGGGGGAAGGAAGGACAGAGGAGGAGAAGGAGGAGAAGGAGGAGGAGGAGAAGGAGAAGGAGGAGGAGGAGAAGAAGGAGGAGCAGGAGGAGGAGGAAGGGGAGGAGGACAAGGAGGCGGATAGGGTGAAGACGCTGCGGCCTCCCAGATCGAGCTTGGGCAGCGCAACAAGAGGAGAACGACCCATGCCGATGCGTACTCAGCGCTCTGCGCTGCACAATTACTCAATATGAATACTACTCTCCCTCTTCCCCTGATGACGTGCTGGGAGTGTTCGCCCCCCCCCCCCCCCCGCGTCCTGCTTTTTTACACTCAGGATTCCCGGGAGTTGGGTTTTCGCTTGCACTTTTGTTCAAAATGCTGCTCTCGCTGAGGCGCGGGCCTCATTTTCGGGCCTCCGCTCGTTCCGAATCGTGTTCCCGCTGCAGCGCTGGCCTCATTTCCGCGCTTCAGCTCGTGCCGAATCGCGCTCCCGCTGCAACGCTGGCCTCATTTCCGCGCTTCCGCTCGTTCCGAATCCTGTTCCCGCTGCAGCGCTGGCGTCATTTCCCGTGCCATGCCACGGCATGCAATGCAATGCTAGGTTGATACTACGCTTTGCGGTGCTCTTCTACGCCATGCCACGCCGTGCTCTACAATGCATCGCGTACCCTTTCGGGATCATTGCCCTGCTCGACATCCGACTGTGCGAGTAGAGAGGAGATCTGCGCCATGGTAAGGGATGGGAGGGAGGGGTAGGATTTCAGATATGACGCGAGCGCACGCTTGTCCCCTGCCCCTCCCCACCACTCCAACCATGGGGGGGCGTGGTGGCTGCTCGCACGGTATGACTCCCCTGCCAGCCTTGCAGCGACGGCGCTGTGAGAGAGAGAGAGAGAGAGAGACAGAGAGAGAGAGAGAGAGAAAGAGCGATAGAGAGTGAGTGAGAGAGAGAGAGAGAAAGAGAGACAGACAGACAGAGGAAGAGGGAGATAACGATGATCAATTGTATGGACTTCGATACACAAGCACCTATATATATAAGGTGTAGACTCATACGGAGACAGAGGGGGTGAAAGACAGAGCGAGCGAGCAAGCGAGAGGAATAGAGAGAGAGAGGAGGGAGAGAAACATATGGGTAGGAAGACAAGTACTGCAGGACTCTAGGATTGCAGGTCGGCCTCGAAGGCGCCGCGTGGGGGGCACGAGGCCCGAGAAGAGGAAAAGGGGTCTGATGACGACGGCTGCGAACCCGAACGACGAGGGTGAGGACGACAGACGACGCGACGACAACGGACGACTGAGGAGGACGAGAAGGAAGGGAAGGAAGAAGCGATGAGGTAGACGAAGGGAGGCATGGGGAAGGACAGGGGGGGGAGGAGGAGGAGGTGAAGGAGGTGGAGGAGGAGGAGGAGGAGGAGGAGGAGGAGGGACATGAGGGACAGTGGTGCCGCAGCTGCTGCTGCTGCTGCTGTTGTTGCTGCTCCTCGATCCTCCACGCTCACCACATTTGCGCTGCTGCGCTTCCCTCCTCCTCATGCCTCCTATCCTCGCAGGTGCCCCTCC
>CAUYUJ010022071.1:203563-208563 GCA_963575745.1 Prorocentrum cordatum | reverse complement strand
AATTGAAAGGGACGCCGAACCAGTACAGTGCCTCGGGGCACACACGCCGGACACTTCGTCCCAGCGCGTCGCGAGGGTCGCGAGGGGATGGGGGGGGGCAAAAAGGTACCCCTACCGCAACTCCCAGGGCTCTCTCCAGGGGCGGGCTCTGACCAGAACTTCGAGCCGAGTCCCGCCGTCGCGTCGAGGGGAAGGCAGCGGTATTGGTACCTCTTCTTGCTCTGATTGCCTCTCCCCTGCCCGTTCCTCCCAGGACAAAACAACAATACCGATACCACGATGTAATTATTCCACGGCTCTCTGCAGGGGTGCGCCCTGGCCAGAATTACGAGGCGAATCCAGCCGTCGGGACAGGGGAAGCGCAGCGGTATCGGTACATCTGCCTCCTCGTCCTTGCCTACCCCCTTCCCGTCCCCCTCGAGAACCACGGCGCGCGCACCTTCCCGGGGGGCATGTCCTTGGTGGCCCATGGCAGGACGCCGTCATCGAGGAGGGTTATCAGGCCGGTCGGGCCGTCCAGCAGCCCCGAGCAGTTGGAGTTGAAGACGATCCGCCGCCGCGCCTCTGGCACGCGCAGCTGGTGCGCTGCGATGCCTGATGGTCTCCGTGGACCAGCGTCTAGGGACGCCATCCACCGGCGACGCAACGAATGGGTTCGACCAACTCGTGAGGGCCTCCGGGCGCCTCCGCTGTGCTCGGGGATGGTCCCCGTGGGCTGGTCTGTGGGACCCTCGTGGGACCCTCTTGGGGGGTCTGCTGGGCCGCCTGGGGTTCCCCAAGGGCTTGGCTCAAGGGAGTGGCATATCGCTACCGAAGCTGCCACCAGTGGTCGTGTACATTCGCATTCATCGCCTTTCTGGCCTCGAGAGGCGTCCAAGACGCCTCAGGCGAAGGCGGGGCTGACGGCGATGTTGCTTAACGGTGATGTTGGGAACCAGAAGTGTAGGAAATCACGAACCACATGTTCCTACATGTCCGATCTGCGAATGGATCGAGCGAACACGACACAGCGAATTGCAGGAAAGCGCGAACCACGCGTTCCCACAGTACCGAAACTTACATCGCCGTTACCTACATCGCCGTTAGCCCGTCTACTGTCAGGGGGCGCACAGTACGGCCCCGAGACGACCTCCGAGACCCCAGCACGGGCCGAGGGGAGTACGAAGAGCGCCCGACTGGTGCCCGCGTGCGGACACTAGGAAGCATGGCTGCATGGGCCAATTCTCCACCACCACCACTACCATAGGTAGGACGGGGGAGGTCCTCCTCCTCCTCCTCCTTCTCCTCCTCCATGCCCCCCATGTCCTCCATGTCCTCCATGTCCTCCTCCTCCTCCTCCTCCTCCTCCTCCTCCTCCTCGTATTCCTCCTCCTCCTCCTCCTTCTCCTCCTCCTCCTCCTCCTCCTCCTCTTGCTCCTCCTCCTCCTCCTCGTCCTCCTCCTCCTCCTCGTCCTCTTGCTCCTCCTCCTCCTCCTCCTCGTCCTCTTGCTCCTGCTCCTTCTCCTCCTCCTCCTGCTGCTCCTCCTGCTCCTCGTCCTCCTCCTCCTCCTCCTACTACCTATAGTAGCGGTGGCGGAACATCGACCCTTCATGGTTGGGAAGCTGGCCTCCCGTCCTCGACGAGATGTTCCCAAGACTCCCACCAGGCCTCCCGGGATACGACCCCCAATAGGCCCCCGAAGCACCCCCCCGACGAGCCTCCAACACATTCCCCATAGGCCCACGCCCCAGGGAACTGCAAAAACATCCCAGCCGTGCTCCCCAGAGCACGGCCGAAACTGCCGAAGGAAAATCGGCGAGATGAACTCGCCCGAGGAAGCTGCAATAATGATATCCACAACTGTGCTTCCAGAAGCCCTCCACCGGAACACTCTAGGAGCATAGCTTTTCATGCGAATCGAAAGTCTGAGACGCACACATATGCACATACAAATGCACACATACGCATATATATATATATATATATATATATACGTTATATATATATATATATATATATATATATTATGTACATCTCACAACCCAGAAAGTCGCAGTGTTCCGACTGCTCCCAGCTGTATTCCAGAAAACCTTCGATTGGAATTATAAGGGAACGTGGACATGGAAGTTCTGTCGGTTGAGCCTCGTAGCATAGCGCCACCGAGACCACAGCCAAGGCATGGTGCAGGGATGGGCCAAAGGCCAATGGATAACGTCGATGATACCCGTCAACTGCATCAATATGTTGTCGTTGGGGTCGTAGTGGTGGCCACCCGGCGAAGATCCGAGCCACAAGAATTCGTGCCTGTGCATGACCTCGTCCTCCATTCCCAAATCGCGGGCAAAATGGAGATGCTTTGCGATTTCTGGCAAGCGCCGCAGGTTTATCTCCGAGGACGGAATCGTCTGGTTCTTTGAACGGTACGAATAGAACTCATCCCATCTCTCCTGCGGAACATCGCTTGTATAAGGCCACAAGAACACCTCCTTACGGAAATTCTTCTCCCACCGTGCAACCTCTGTCAGTGAAGGAAAATCGCCGCACTGCCCCTCTAGCAACCATGGGATCAATGTCCGCGCCGCCAACTGAACCAGATCGCTATGCGGGCCACCCCAGGATGGCATCCTGTTCGTTAGCTCCATAATGGCCTGGTGGCACCGGAGGTAATGCCCATAGAACAAGCCCTGGTTTACAGGGATTTTATCTGCAATGTCAGCATGCAGGTCTTTGATCTTGTTGATATTGATGCCGAACAACCACGATGGCAAAAGCTTCGCGGCGTTGAAGCGTACCACTTCCCCACGCGTAAATGCGTCCCTGATCTCTGAAATCTTGACGGTCCTCTCTTCCAGTGGGCGAACACCGAACTTGTTGTAGGGCCCAGCATCGATGTTCACCTGGCGAATTATCAGACACGATGTCAGCGCGTGGATCCGAAACACTTGCTTCGTGTAGCCATGTGCGTGGATACCCGTGCGCGCTGAGCAGGAGTGTGACACACAGCAGGCGCGTGTATAACTACACCGCACGCGTGGAACGAGCATGTGCAACACCCTGTGTCTAGAATCCTGCGTGCGGCACCCTCGCAACCGTCTGCACGTGGAGCCGCACGCGTGTGGAGCCTCACTCGGCAGCAGCTTTCACAGGCGCCCGGCTTGCCCATGCTTCCCGGGGGGCAGGCGGCGCCCCCCCCCCCCCCCAGAGAGTGCGGACCCCCCCCTCCCCATCGAGGGAACCTCCCCCTTCGGTTCCCCCCCGCCCCTTGAGGCGAGAGGGGGGATGGGAGACCGCCCTCTCTCCCCCCCTGCGGGGGGTGGCCGAACGGCCCCCTCCCCCTCCCGATCCGTACTCGCCTTGCGGTCCAGACGCATCTCGCAAACTCGACGGTACCTCCCCCTTACGGCGGCAACGACAACGACGACGGACGGCGTCGATGGCGACGACCGCGACGTCGACGGCGACCGCGACGCGGAGAATAACAACGGCGAGAACGGCGGCGATGGGAGCGAGAGTCACGACCAAAGCGCTCGCCGCGGCGAGCGAGCGAGAGGAGGGGGAAACGGGGCCACCTGTATACTCACCTTGTTACAAGTGTGGGTTTGGGGAGAGGGGGGGGGACACATGCAGCGCCCCGCAAGCGCTCCCCGCCCACCGCGCGAGTTTCGCGGACAGGGGGCGCTCTTCAACCCACTCCTGCTGCGAGGCGCGGGCTGGGCCTCTCCTTAGGACCCCGGGCGCGGGGAAGTGGAGAGGCCCCCTCTACTTGAACCCCAGCTCCAGACCGTCTGCCCAGGGGGGGGCATCCCCACGTTCCAGACCACCTCCCCACCCGAGCGACACCGAAAGACGATCTTCTCACTGTTCTGACACCCTGTGCCAGTGGAGCTTCTATGTGCGTGGGTGGGTGTGGGAACCAATGTGTGTGGATCCTTCTGTGTGGATCCCTGTGTGTGTTTCGAAGCTCTATGTGTGCGTGGGGCCCATTGCGTGTGGACTCGATGTCTGAAAAGCCATGGGTGTGGAATCCCGTCGGTGCGAAACCCCTGAACATATGAATACAGTGCGCACGGAACGCCATGCGCGTGCAACCCCACGCGCACAGGGTACACGCGTGTGTGTGTGTGTGTGTGTGTTTGTGTGTGTGTGTGTTTGTGTTTGTGTTTGTGTTTGTGTTTGTGTTTGTGTTTGTGTTTGTGTTTGTGTTTGTGTTTGTGTGCGTGTGCGTGTGCGTGTGCGTGTGCGTATGTGTCTGTGTCTGTGTCTGTGTATGTGTGTATGTGTGTGTATGTGTGTATGTGTGTATGTGTGTGTGCGTGTGCGTGTGCGTGTGCGTGTGCGTGTGCGTGTGCTTGTGCGTGTGCGTGTGCGTGTGCGTGTGCGTGTGCGCGTGCGCGTGCGCGTGCGCGTGCGCGTGCGCGTGCGCGTGCGCGTGCGCGTGCGCGTGCGCGTGCGCGTGCGCGTGCGCGTGCTCGTGCGCGTGCGCGTGCGCGTGCGCGTGCGCGTGCGCGTGCGCGTGCGCGTGCGCGTGCGCGTGCGCGTGCGCGTGCGCGTGCGCGTGCGCGTGCGCGTGCGCGTGCGCGTGCGCGTGCGCGTGCGCGTGCGCGTGCGGACGGTGTGTGTGTGTGTGTTGTGTTTTGTGTTTTGTGTTTTGTGTGTGTGTGTGGTGTGTGTGTGTGTGTGTTGTGTGTGGTGTGTGTGTGTGTGTGTGTGTGTGTGTGGGGGGGGGGGGCGGGGCGTGCGTGCGTGCGTGCGTGCGTGCGTGCGTGCGTGTGTGTGTGTGTGTGTGTGAGTGTGTGTGTGTGCGTGCGTGCGTACGTGCGTGTGTGGTGCCTTGCGCAGTAGGTCGCGAGATTGTCTGGTGCAGGACGGGTTGCGCGGTGGGTTGCGGTGGTTGCGCGCCACGGTCTCTGCACCGTTGGCCGTGGCGACACCGGCTTTACTCTATGGCAAATTACTTGGAACCCCAATAAAAACCTTGAATTGTAGCATTGCTTCGGGGTGAAGCTACGCAAGAAAACAT
>CAUYUJ010022071.1:172500-203463 GCA_963575745.1 Prorocentrum cordatum | reverse complement strand
TCCTCCTCCTCCTCCTCCTCCTCCTCCTCCTCCTCCTCCCGGCCGCCGTTTCGTGGGAGGCCACGAGGAGGGGCGGAAAACACCGAGCCGCTCGCCACCGTGATCTTGCTGCCAGACCGCCTGGAGAGCGAGGCGGAGCTTCGGCACGCGCCGGGTGAGGACTGCTGCCGACTGCGCCCGCGCGACTCGGCCACACGCACGGAGCGAACCCGAGCAAGAATGGACCTCGCTGCGCGGCTCCGGGGTGACCGCGGGGAGGGGCCACAGACCTCTGCGCGAGCAAGCCCGTGCGGGGCTCACGGACGGGCTGGGGATCCGAGCCAAACCCACACGGATCCCTAGGGACCAGCCGGGGACCCAAGCCGACACCTGCGGAATCCTCTGAGGCTGGGGATCCGAGCAAATCCCTGCGCAGTCCCCGCGCGCCGGCAGGGGGCCCGAGCCGCTCCCCGTGGCATCCAAGGGGGGACCCCGGGGACCCCTCTCTGTGGGCCCGCAGCAAGAGCCGCTCCTGCGGAGGGCCACTCCTTCTACGCCGCCGGGCGAGACATGCAGGGGGCTCCACCCTGGGCTTGGGCGTCGCTGAATGCGGGTGCGGTGCATGGGGGGGGAGAGAAAGGTGCACGTCTCCGGCCCAGGGGCTCCTGTTCTGCAGGCCCCCGCCGCCCCCCCCCCTTTATTATCGCCCCCCCATTACGCGTCGCCCAAGGGCCCGCAGCACGAGCCGCTCCGGCGGAGGGCCACTTCTCCTGCGCCGCCGCCCGGGGCGCGCGGCTCGGCCTCGCCGGCCTTTTCCAGCCAGCGCCCCTCGACGGCGTCAGCGGGCCCGGCCGCGGCCCTGCGGCGGGTACCGCGGGCTCGTCGCGAGCCACTCGTCCGCGTCGGCGGCGTGGAGCTCCGAGAGCAGGCCGACGAGCGCCGACACGGACGCCTCCGCCAGCTGCGCGCCCTGGCAAGTAGTAGGTCGGGCGCGTCCCCCATACGGGCGGATTTTGGATGAAAAAATAATCAAACAATGCACCCAAAATGCTCAAAGATAATACAACAAATCGTCCCCTGACAAAAGCAACAGCAAAGGTAATAGCAAACGCGCGGTTCCTCCAGTTGGGCTCCCTGGGTGCCAAGCAAAAGCAAAAGCAAAGGCAAAAGTGAAGGCACAAGCGAAGGCAAAGCAAAAGCATAGCATAGCATAGCATAGCATGGCATAGCATAGCATAGCATAACATAGCATAGCGCAGCATAACATAGCATAGCGCAGCATAACATAGCGCAGCATAGCATAGCATAGTATAGCATAGCCTAGTCCAGCCCAGCATAGCATTTTGCAGCATAGCATAGCATAGCATCGCATCGCATAGCAGAGCAGAGCAGAGCAGAGCATAGCATAGCGCAGCACAGCCACTGCTACAACTACGACGATGAGGAGAAGGAGGAGGACGGCGTTTACCGCTCCTACTAATAATGCTTTCCTAGAGGCTCCAACTCCTACGTAGGGTCGCACTGGGATAATTTGAAGATTCCTCCTGTAGAGGGACAGGCCCGACTTAAGGCAAGTAAAACGAGGACAGGATCGGGACAGAATCGGACCCCGATACAGCAGAGATCTCTGACAATTCGCGTGTCTGGACCGCCACGGCCGTGCTATAGAGCGCCCCGAAACGCTCGAAGAGCATCCCGCAACGCTCTGCAGCGATGCCTCCCGATCCTGGGAGCGCCTGAACAAGGCCTTCGGGGTCCACGCGTCTGGAGGATCGATCGGGCGCCGCGGTCGTTCCAGAGCGTCCCGAAATGCCCTGAGAGCGTCCCGCAACGCTCTGGAGCCATGATTCCCCAAACATCCCCGGCTGCTCTCATTTTTCGATGCGTGTGCCCCAGAGGTCCAGACTACCCTTTTGGGCCGGTTCTTCGTCCTGACTTTTTTCCCAACCCTCCTATGGTTGGGTACTCGTTTTGAATAGAGCAGTGTGGTCGCCCTGTCCTTCTCCTCCTCCCCCCTCCTCCCCTCCTCCTCTCCTGTTTCCTGTGTTCCCCTCTCCTCTTCTCTCGTGCCGTCGGGCTGCGATCTACGCAACTGTCGCCACTTTCGTGGGCTCCTGGGAAGCCCAGCGGAGGTGGGTCCCACACGGACCACCTCGGGACCTCGCGGTGCCCTGGGGGCTGCGATCTGCGCAACTGTCGCCACTTTCGGGGGTTCTTGGGAGGCCAGCGGAGGCGGGTCCCACGCGGACCACCTCGGGACCTCGCGGTGCCCTGGGGGCTGCGATCTGCGCAACTGTCGCCACTTTCGTGGGCTCCTGGGAGGCCCAGCGGAGGTGGGTCCCACGCGGACCACCTCGAGACCTCGCCGTGCCCTGGGGGCTGCGATCTGCGCAACTGTCGCCACTTTCGTGGGCTCCTGGGAGGCCCAGCGGAGGTGGGTCCCACGCGGATCAGCTCGAGACCTCGCGGTGCCCTGGGGGCTGCGATCTGCGCAACTGTCGCCACTTTCGTGGGCTCCTGAGAGGCCCAGCGGAGGTGGGTCCCACGCGGATCACCTCGAGACCTCGCGGTGCCCTGGGGGTGCGATCTGCACAACTGTCGTCACTTTCGTGGGCTCTTGGGAGGCCCAGCGGAGGTGGGTCCCACGCGGATCACCTCGAGACCTCGCCGCCACCTGGGGGCTTGCGATCTCCGCAACGGTCGCCACTTTCGTGGGCTCCTGGGAGGCCCGGCAGAGGTGGGTCCCACGCGGATCAGCTCGAGACCTCGCGGTGCCCTGGGGGCTGCGATCTGCGCAACTGTCGCCACTTTCGTGGGCTCCTGGGAGGCCCAGCGGAGGTGGGTCCCACGCGGATCAGCTCGAGACCTCGCGGTGCCCTGGGGGCTGCGATCTGCGCAACTGTCGCCAATTTCGTGGGTTCCTGGGAGGCCCAGCGGTGGGTCCCACGCGGATCACCTCGAGACCTCGCGGTGCCCTGGGGGCTGCGATCTGCGCAGCTTTCGCCACTTTCGTGGTCTCCTGGGGGAAAAACTCTTTTTCCCGGCAAACTCGACTTTTCCCCGGCAAACTGGACTGTTTCCCGGCGATCCGTTTCAGAAACATTTAAAGCTTCTTTTGACAAGCTTTACAGAGTTCCCTCCGACGACGGACCCTGCAACCTCCGACGCGGCCGCCTTGGGGCCTCCTTCGGCCCCCTTGGGGCCTCCTGAGGCCCTCTTGGAGCCTCCTGAGGCCCTCTTGGAGCCTCCTGAGGCCCCCTTGGGGCCTCCTGAGGCCCTCTTGGGGCCTCCTGAGGTCCTCTTGGGGCCTCCTTAGGCCCCCTTGGGGCCTCCTTAGGCCCCCTTGGGGCCTCCTGAGGCCATCTTGGGGCCTCCTTAGGCCCCCTTGGGGCCTCCTGAGGCCATCTTGGGGCCTCCTTAGGCCCCCTTGGGGCCTCCTGAGGCCGCCTTGGGGCCTGTGATGATGACGACCACTGTGATGATGATGATGATGATGATGATGATGATGATGATGATGATGATGATGATGATGATGATGATGATGATGATGATGATGATGATGATGCTATCCGACGGTGATGATGATGATGATGACGATTACGATGACGATGATGATGCTGGTCATGATGATATTGGTGATCATGATGATGATGACGATGACGACGACAACGACGATGGTGCTGCTGATGATGATGACGACTATGATGATGATGATGATGATGATGATGATGATGATGATGATGATGATGATGATGATGATGCTGATGATGATGACGATGATGATGATGATGATGATGATGATGGCCGATGGGGATGAGGAAGGCCGCCCTTGCGGTTTTCTGGGGCTGCCTTCGGGCCCTCTTGGCCGTCTGGAGGGTCTCGTGGTGCCGTCTTGAGCCATCGAAGGGCTTTTGAGGCCGTCTTGGGTCCTTCCGGACGCCCTCTTGGGCCCGCTTGGGGCTCTCTTCGAGCCGTCTTGGGCCCGCTTGGTGCTCTCTTGGGCCCGTCCTGGGCCGTCCATGGGGCCTCTTGGGCCGTGCTCAGGACGTATTGGAGGCCGCTGGCTTGTTTCTGGGCTTATCTTCACGCCTCGTCGTCATTCGTTTCGGTCGTCAGCGGAAGGAGGAGGAGGAAGAGGAGGAGGAGGACAGTGGGATCCATGATCAGTGAGGGGGAGGACGAGGGAGGATTGGGAAGGTGGATGATGGAGGGTGTCGTTCGTCGTCGTCATTCGTCGTAGTCGGTCGTCAGGTCCTCGCACTCGTCTTCTTCGGTCGTCGGTCGTCGCCGCCGACGTGCTCTCTCGCGCGCGCGCGCGCCGCCCCCTGAGGAGACGAGGGGGGGGATGAGGAGGAGCAGGACGAGGAGGAGGATCAGGAGAATAAGGCAGATGATGACGATGATGCTGATGATGAGAAGGGTGAGGATAAGGAAGACGAGCAGTTGGATGAGTATGAGGATATGGGCGGACGAAGGGCCGCTGGGAGCGTCGGGAAGCCGAAAAGGCGAGAAAGCAAAAAACATCGAAAACCACAATGGGAAATCAACAATGTTAGCCTCTTGGGGCCCTCTTGGGAGGCCTCTTGGGGGCCTCTTGGGCCGTCTTGGAGGCCTCTTGGCCCGTCTTGGGGCCATCTTGGGCGTCTTGGAGCGCTCTTTGGGCGTCTCGGGCCCCTCTTGGGCCGTCTTGGATGCCTCTTGGGGCCCTCTTGGCACGTCTTGGGGCCTTCGTGGGCCCGAAAAAGTCACGCGGCCAGCTGCGACAAGGCCCAAGGCAGCTGCGACAAGGCCCAAGGGAACCGCGACAAGGCACGGGAGATTTTGCAATTTGGGCTCTGGTGCCCTTAATGATTCCTCAGGAGCGAGGACTCAGGCTCAGGGGACGAGGCAGAGGACCTCAGGAAACGCCCACTCCGTGCCCAGAGGCACGGTGGCGGATAACCAGTAGTACGTCTACCTGGACGGTTTTTGACATCGCTTACGAATACTTCTGCTTTTACTACCACTAATCTTTCCACTACTACAACTACTATTCGTAATCTCACTATCCTTAATACAATCACTCCTAGTAGTACTAATCCACTAACCCTACTACTACTACTGCTACTACTACTACTACTACAACAACAACTACTACTACTACTACTACTACTACTACTACTACTACTACTACTACTACTACTATACTACTACTATTACTATTACTACTACGACGACTACTACTACTACTACTACTACTACTACTACTACTACTACTACTACTACTACTACTACTACTACTACTACTACTACTACTACTACTACTACTACTACTACTACTACTACTACTACTACTACTACTACTACTACTACTACTACTACTACTACTACTACTACTACTACTACTACTACTACTACTACTACTTACAAACACACTGCGAGGAGTAGTGCTACGGCGAAGGCCGCACGACACAAGTCAACCACTGGACTCTTTCCCGGCTAGGATCTGCGCAGCGGGAGTTGGAGACCCTTAAGGTGATAGTGGGATTTTCGGAAATCCATGCTTCAAGCTTCCATACAAAAACTAAGCAAACTGGACTCTTTCCCGGCGGAGCGCCGGGGAAAAGTCCAGTTTGCCGGGAAAAAGCCCAGTTTGCCGGGAAAAAGTGGACAACCCCTGGGAGGCCCAGCGGAGGTTGGTCCCACGCGGATCAGCTCGAGACCTCGCGGTGCCCTGGGGGCTGCGATCTGCGCATCTGTTGCTGCATTCGTGGGCTCCTGGGAGGCCCAGCGGAGGTGGGTCCCACGCGGATCAGCTCGAGACCTCGCGGTGCCCTGGGGGCTGCGATCTGCGCAACGGTCGCCACTTTCGTGGGCTCCTGGGAGGCCCAGCGGAGGTGGGTCCCACGCGGATCGCCTCGGGAGCTGGCCGCCACCTGGGGGGCTTGCGATCTGCGCAACGGTCGCAGCTTTCGTGGGCTCCTGGGAGGCCCGGCAGAGGTGGGTCCCACGCGGATCAGCTCGAGACCTCGCGGTGCCCTGGGGGCTTGCGATCTGCGCAACGGTCGCCACTTTCGTGGGCTCCCGGGAGGCCCAGCGGAGGTGGGTCCCACGCGGATCACCTCGGGACCTCGCCGCCCCCTGGGGGCTTGCGATCTGCGCATCTGTTGCTGCATTCGTGGGCTCCTGGGAGGCCCAGCGGAGGTGGGTCCCACGCGGATCACCTCGAGACCTCGCCGCCCCCTGGGGAGCTTGCGATCTGCGCAACTGTCGCCACCTCCGTGGGCTCCTGGGAGGCCCAGCGGAGGTACGTCCCACGTGGATCATTCGGAGGTACGTCATACGCGTTTCTTTCAACGCCCCTGTGTTTCCATGTTGTATAGTTGCCGTTCCTCTTCTTGCTGCGCTCTTCTGAAATCACTGTTGGGTGCTCTTCTTGCGCACTGCGGGCTCTTCAGAATGCCAGTCAGCGTTGAGTGGTCCTGAGTATAACCGCCACATGTATAGAAAGGGTTGGGTACGTCACAAGGTATTTTGACGCTCCCGAGGCCCGGCGATGGTCCCCAGAGGCCGCACACGGCCTGAAACCGCCAGCTCCAGCTGTCGCTGGGACGTCGGATCTCTGGGTGGGAGGGGAAGGGAGGAGGGAGGACGGTGAGGAGTAGGGGGAGGAGGAGGAGGAGGAGGAGGAGGAGGAGGAGGAGGAGGAGGAGGAGGAGGAGGAGGAGGAGCAGGAGGAGGGAGGAGGAGGAGGAGCAGGAGGAGGAGGCGCAAAAGGAGGCGGAGGAGGAGGAGGAGGAGGAGGAGGAGGAGGAGGAGGAGGAGGAGGAGGAGGAGGAGGAGGAGGAGTTGGAGCGTCGGGTCCCTAGGAACGAGACCGCGGCGGCCGGGACCAGCGAGAGCCGCGCGACGGGGCGGCACGCGGGGCAGAGCGAGGTGGATTTCGGGCGCGCCGAGAGAGGCACGGCAGAAAGGAGCCTTGGGCCGCCAGGCCCGACCCGCCGGGGCCTGGGGAGGCGTGCCTGCTGGGCCGTCCCAGACCACCTCGGGCAACGAAACAATCACGGCGGGACGTGTGTTCTGCTATCTTCGGCCTCTGGGGGCCCTTTATACCGGCCCACGGGGCCGTCAAACAACGACTCGGGATGAAAGGCCGGTCCAGGGGAATGGGTCGAGACCTCTGAGGGTCGACGTGATGAAGAAATCATGACGTTGGGGGTCTGGGGTCAGGGCTGCCCGCCGCTGGACCCCCTGGCCGAACGAGGCCGCGGAGGCAAGGACCGGCGAGCTTCCTTCCTAAGTTGACAGCCTTCCAGACCACCCCAACCTAACCCGAGACCCAAACTTCGAGCTGGGGGGGGCAGCGGGAACAAACGATTTAAAACAACTTTCTGGGGCGGACGGTTTCAAACATAGTTTCGCGGGCCTTCGCGCCACCGCAATAGCGGGAGGGCGGGGCAGGCAGACGGAAGGCGAACAATTCCGGGTTGTCTGGAGGCCCGGGAGGGAGGGCGGGCTGACAATTCAGGGCGGGGGGGGCGGGAGGTCAATTCAGAGCTGAGCAAGCAAAAGCTGGGAAGGACTTCCCGGACTGACGATTCGAATCCGCAGGGGCGGACAATTCGAGGCCGCGGGGGTTGCTTCTGGCCAGCCCTGAATGGGAAGTTGAAATTTCTGATCCGCCAGTCCTGCGCGGAAGGCAGACATTTTGCGCCGCCTTCACACAGCGACCTCCTTCCCCACCTCCCCTTCCTAATCTCCTCCCCATTTTTCTTTTCCTCCTCCTCCTCGCTTTTCTATCCCTTGTCACCTTCCCCTTGCTAATTATTCTTCTACGTTCTCCCCTGATGCACCCCGGAAGATCGATTGCACCTTCAGCGTATTGTGCGATGCATTACACAAGTTTGGCACGAATGCATTTCTCATACATGTTTTTTTCAATCGGAACGTGTTCGGCACTTCCAACATGTTGTTCCCGCTGTAACGCTGGCCTCATGTTCGAGCTTCTGCTCGGTTCGAATCCTCCCGTGTGCTGTGTTTTTTTTGCACAGAAGATTGGACAGTGTGTTGTTCATAACTGTTGTGCGATCCGAACTTGTTCGGTTCTTCCGACACGCTGCTCCCGCGGCAACGTTGGCCTCATTTTCAAGCTCCAACCGCCGTCCGCGAGGACGACAGCTGGGCAGTCCTCAGGTTGGCTCTTAAGTCGGGGATGAACACATCTGCGTAAACATAAACTTTCGGCGATCCTCCGTGGATTTCCTGGATCAGCGCTGGGCCTCCCTCCTCTCTCCGCAATCCTCCTCCCGCAGCCGCGGGTGATCAAACGAACGCAGAAGGACAAATAGAAAATCAGTTTCCGCAAGGCGGCCAAAAAACGCTAGGGGGCAGACGATTAAAAAACAAGATTCTGGCGGCTGAATTCTATTAGTCTGTCCGACTCATTCATTCTGGGGCCCCAGGGACGGGGGTTTCTCAATCGTTTGCCCCCATACGTTCCTATGTTTTCTCCATGCTCCCTGGGGCCTTCGGTTTGGGTCCCAGACCCCGACGTCATGATCTTTTCATAACGTCGACCCTCAGAAGTCTCGACCCATTCCCCTGGACCGGTTTTTCATCCTGAATCGTTTTTTGACGGTCCCGAGGCCCAGTGAGGGCCCCTAGAGGCCGAAAATGTGGAAAAACCTCCCGTCATGATTCTTCCATTGCCCGAGGGGGTCTGGGGTTGGGGTGGTTTGGTGGGTGGAGATAAGTAGGTCACCCATTTTCGCCGACTCCGACTGCGATCACGCCGCCTTCGGCTATACGCAAGATTACCCTGGGCTTTGGTCGGGCCTGTCCCCCTACCGGTGGATTTCGGGAAGAAACATTCATCAAATTATTCAAAAATATAAAAAGAGAATGCTCAAAAATCGTCTCCTGATTATGTTTTGACTATGTTTGAATATTCGCCCTGTAGAGGGACAGGCCCGACTCAAGGCCATACGCAAAATTACCCTGCGTGAAGGTGAGCTTTGGTGCGCGGCTCCCTGACGGCCGCGAGGGAACTGTCGCATCGCACTGGGCGATCGCGACACACCGGTGGGCACGCACCAAAAAGGTCACTCTGGCAGAGGGCCCCTCTTACACGCAGTCGCCGCCTTCACCTAACATGCAGTCGCCGCCTTCACTGAACCTCCCCGCGCAGACCTCGATTACGATCACTGAAGGGCTCTAGCCCACCCATTCTTGCCTTAGAGTCGGGTAGACGTAAGACTCGTGTACTGGGGACTCGAATTGGCCTGACGGGGCCATCATTGAAATGACGGGACCCAATAGGAAACTTGACGCGAACTCCCGCTGCAAACACATCCCCCACGAACACCGGACCGTCAACATCCAGGACTCGCTCGTCAAAAAACGTTGGTACACCCGAGTTCCAGCTTACTCGAGTCTTACGTTTACCCGATAGAGGCCACGCCCGTGGCCGTCACCCGCGCGCTCCGCTCGGCTCCGCCCCAAGATGCACGACGGGCCGTTGTCCGCGCGACCTCGCGCTCGCGCGCCGCTGCCCTGGAAACCAAGCAGCCGCGCGGGCCCTGGCCGCGGCGCCGCGAGCCGCGACGATCCTCGCGCCCCTCGGCGCCTCTCCAGGAGGTCGCCCCAGCGCCCCGCTCCAGTATGCGCGCCGACAAGTGTGAATGGCCCTCCCCGAAAAGCGCCCAGCCAGAAACCCAGACCCCCGACGTCATGATTCTTCACAACGTCGACCCTCAGAGGTCTCGACTCATTCCCCGGGACCGGCTTCTCGTCCTGAGTCGTTCTTTGACGGCCCCGAGGGACGGTAAGGGCCTCCAGAGGCCGAAACTATGAAAAATCTCAAGGCATGATTTTTGTCATTGCCCGAAGGTGTCTGGGAACGTTGATACCTCCCTCTGGGTGGCATCCTTCCCTTCTGCCGGGCTTCCGCTGGAACTCCGCCGGCGGCGCAGCCCGAGCCTCTCTGCAGCCCCCTCGATGGCACACGGCCCCGCCCGCTGGAGACACGGCTCCGAAGACCCAGACATCCGGCTGCTCCAATTTTTGTTGGTGCGTGGACCCAGGAGGTCCAGACCACTTCGCCGGGACCGGGCTTTCGTCCTGAGTCGTTTTTTGACGCTCCCGAGGCCCGGCGAGGGCCCCCGGAGGCCGAAAACTGTCCAAAACCGCCTGCTCCAATTTTTGTTGGAGCGTCGGATCTCAGGGGAGGCACAGACTTCCGCGCCTGGCCTTGGCGGCGTCGGACAGCGAGGCGGCCGCACCGACCACGCCGGCCTCGTTCAGGTCCTGCGCCACCCAGCCCACCTTTTATGTTGCATCCTCGGGGGACCTTGTCTGTCCCGTCGCGGCCCTGCCCGCGTCGAATCCGTGTCGAATCCATGTCGGACGCGTCGGATCCGCGTCGAATCCGTGTCGAATCCGCGTCGAATCCACGCCAAATCCGCGTGTAGTCCGCATCGAGCACGCGTCGGGCCCCCAAAAAGACACCAATGTTTGGGACAGGCGAGGTCCCCCGAAGATGCAACAGAACACCTTGTTCGCGAAGCCCGGGCCGTGCACCTCGGGGGCCGATAGACCAGCTGCCCGGCTCCGCCCGCGGACCCCTCTCGAGAGCCCTCCTCCTCCTCCGGACCTCCAGGAGCGTCAGCTTGCAGACCCAAGCCCCCGACGTCATGATCTTTCCACAACGGCGACCCTCAGAGGTCTCGACCCAATCCCCGGGACTGGCTTCTCGTCCTGAGTCGTTCGTTGCCGGCCCCGAGGGACGGTATAGGGGCCCCCAGAGGCCGAAATATGGAAGAAAACCTCCCGTCGTGACTTTTGCATTGCCCGAGCGGGTCTGGGGAATCAGAAACGTTTTGCGGTCCGCGCTGATTCCTTGCCTCGGCGCTGGGCACCCCCTTCATGGCGCTAGGGGCGCGCCGGGGGCCCAGCCCCGAACGCCAGGCAGTCCGCCGAGCTCCGAGGAGCTTCTGCTCACGTCTGCGGCCGCAGGCTTCCGCACGCAGCGCGTCGCGGCGGCGGCCCCAGCGACGCGCGGCCCCGTGCAGGAAGATGCGGTGGGGGCATGGGATAAAAGGAGCAGTGGGCAAGGAGTCCAGGGTCTGGAAGCCAGTGGAAGAGCCAATCGCTCACCGGCCATGGATATCACCGCCGCCCTCACCAGATCAGGCACCACCCAAGGTCTGAGGCCTCCTGGGCACCTTCCTTAGCCTGAACCGGCGCCCCCACCGTAGCGTGTCGCTCCCCTCCGCTGCGCGGGAGGCTCGGCAAGGCTGGGGACGCGGACGTCTGGGGGTCGCACCGAGGCGCGGTGGGCCAGGGCCGGCGGAGCGCCCCGCTCTCCAACAGTTCCCGGCCCTGTGCTCCTGCCGCTTGCCGTTCTGTGGCCGAGGGCCAGGGGTGGGCGGCGCGCGCGGGAGGGGGCAGGGGGAGGGGGGGAGGGCTTCTTGGAGGGAGGCTGCCTCTCAGAAGGCGCTGGCCCGACATCTGTCGACAGGGCCCGCGCCTGCTGAGGAGCAGGGGTGCATCTCACAGGCCTCCCCCCTCCCCCGTATACCCCCCTCTGCGCGCGGCCGCAGGAGGCTGGAGATGGGCACGGCTGGGCTGTGGCAGGCGGAGAGCGCAGAGGAGGCCGAGCGCGGGGAGCTCGTGCGGCGGGCTGGCCACGCCATGTCCACCCATCCCCTGCGGCACAGCCATCGTGCTCCCGTGCGGAGCGCCGAACGAGAAACGATGGGTCGCCCCTGGCCGCGGCGGACTTCGGCCACTCGCCTGGTTCCCTGGCCCAGCTGATGAGAGGAGCGGCCCGAGAGTTGGAGCCCCTCATGAGCCAGGAGTCCCTCCCCCTTCTCCTCCCCTCGAAGGGCTCTCTCCTCGAGCGCCTGCAGGGCGGCGCCAGGTGGTCGCCTCGACGCCGCGGAGGCGAAGTCTCGCGCGGCGTCCAAGCGCACAAGATCCGGCCGCAGGTGCAGCATCAGCGAGGTCTCCAGGGCGCCGCCGTGGATGCCGTAGCGGACCTCGTCCTCGGGGAACAGCGCGGCCACGCTGCCGCCCGGCGCCATGCCCTGCGCCAGGTTCATGGCCACGGCGACGAGCATGCCGTGGTCCAGCCGCAGCCGGCGGGCCACCACCTCTGCCAGCGCGTGGTTGCCGCCGTGCGAGTTGTAGAGCAGCAGCTTCCTCACGCCGGCCTTGGCGACGCACGCGCCGATCTCTGCCCAAGTGGCGGCAGCCGTCTCCGCCGACACCTCCAGCGTGCCCGCGAAGCCGGAGTGCTCGCAAGAGACGCAGACCTCCAGCGGCGGCAGCGCGAGCACCGTGGCCTCCGGCGGAAGCCGCTCGAGGGCCCTGTCCAGCAGGGCGGCGTTGTGCATCGCGTCAACGCCCAGGGGCAGGTGCGGCCCGTGCGCCTCCGTGGCGCCCAGGGGCAGCACGGCCACCGCCTGGGACAGGTCGGCCTCCGCGAAGTCGGCGGTGGTCCACTCCGCCCAGCGCCGCGAGGCCTGCCGCGGCCGCGCGCTCGCCGGGGTCCCTGGCTCCGGCCGAGCGCCGCGCTGCGGCCCCGCCGACCCGCCGCCGTGGCAGCGCGAGCTGGGCCCCCCCGCGGCGGCCACCGCCTCCACCTCGACCAGGAGCTCGGGCCGCGAGAAGCCGTCCACCACCATCAGGGTGGACGCCGCGGGCGGCAGGCCCTCGAGGGCGGCGTCCCTCGCGGCCATGTAGGCCGGGAGGTGCTCCCGACCACTGACGTAGGCGTTGAGCCGCACGACGTGCTCGAGCCCGAGGCCGGACTCCGCGAGGATCGCGGCGACGTTCTCGAAGCACACGGCGGCCTGCTCGCCGGCGCCCTCTGGCACCGAGCCGTCCGGGCGGATCCCCAGCTGGCCGCTGAGGAACACCAGCTCGCTGCCGCCCGGCACGAGGGCCCCGTGGGTGTAGTTGGCGAGGGGCGGCCGCACGCTGCCCGCGGGCGGGCTCAGCGGCCGAGCAACGGCCCGGCGGCCTCCCTCGGCGACGGTGGCCGCAGCCGGTGCGCCGGCCGCGTGCTGCTCGCTGGCCGCCGCGCCCTCGTTCAGCTCCGCGAGCATGTCCGGCGTGAGCGGCTCGGGCTCGAGGTCCGGTGCGGCCGCGCCCTCCCTCAGCCTGTCGAACGCGTTCAGCACGCCCTCCACCACTGGCCGGCCCTCCTCCCAGGCTCGCATCTTCCCCGGGTTCAGCAGCCCCGTCGGGTCGTTCTCGTGCTTGAACGCCAGCTGCGCCGCGTCCGTCTGCTTCATCCCGCCGTCCTCCAGCACGAACGTGTGCGGGTTGAACACAGGTGACCCATGGTCGTTGTGGTACGCGATCAGCTCATCCAGCCGCTCCTTGCTCCGCCACCGGACCAGCGGCAGCCCGAAGGCACCCACCCGCCCGCCCTGCCTCACCCACTCCAGGTGCGTCATGTACTCGTCCCCGTTGGCGGCACCCCCGAACCTCTCCTGCAGGTGAAGCACGGACTCGATAGGCCCAGCAGGGTCGAAGTACCCGCACTGGAGATAGGTTATGTTCTCGTCCTTGCTCAGCGCGCGAAGGGTGGTGTGGTTCCAGCCCCACTCGTACAGAGGTCTCCGCCGCTTGCCGTCGGCCCCCTTCCCGCTCTCGTAAGCACAGTGAGCGAACCCGCCGTGCTGCTCGCAGATATCCCGAGCGCCCTCGACCGAGCAGGCCCCGATGCACATGAGGTTCACCGCTCCCGCGCCCGCCACCGAGCTGGCGTCGCCGCCGGCGGCGGTAATCTGTCGCAGCAGGCCCTCGAAGCCGGGCAGCGCAGGGACTGGGGCCCCGAGAGTGGTCACGTTCCGCTTGGCGATGGCTGGCGACTCGCAGACGGCCTGGGCGGCCTCCGCGGCAGCGGCCAGAGTGGGAAACGCCACGACCATCTCCAGCCAGTCCTGCGCCGGTGCCAATGCCACCTCCACCTCGGTGACGATGCCGTTGGTGCCGTACGCGTGCACTGCCGCCTGGCAGTCCTTGCCGCTGAGCGCCAGCACCCGCGGCTCCGCCTCCATGGTCGCCACCCGCAGCCCGAGCACGTTGCCGGGGTCGCGCAGAAGCCCGTAGTTGATGGAGCCCACGCCGCAGGAGCCCCCGCAGACGAAGCCGCCGATGGTCGCCTGCGCCACCGTGGAGGGGAAGAAGCGCAGCTCGTGGCCGTGTGCCTCTCTGAGCCCCGCCTCCATGGCGCCCATCAGCTGCCCCGCCCCAGCGCGTGCCACCCCGCGCCGCGCCAGCGCGAAGCCCGTGAGGCCCTTCAGGTCCAGCACGGCTCCGCCTCGCAGCGGCACCGCCTGGCCGTAGTTGCCGGTGCCCGCCCCGCGCGGGGTGATGGGAATCCCGAGCGCGAAGCACTCGCGCAGCACGGCGACCACCTCGGCCTCCGTCCTCGGGGAGCACACCACGTCGGCCTGGCGGCCCTTCAGCGCGGAGCGGAGGACCGGGGAGTACCAATAGTAGTCCTGGGAGCCTCAGCTGCCCGGGCACGCAAAACACGCAACACGCAGCGCACTGATACGGAGCTCAACACGTAGACTGAAACGGTAGGGCTGCTGCGAGAAGTTCGCCAAGACGTGGACCAATACGTTGAAACAGCACGCAACGTTTCAACACGGACGTCTCGAGCACGGCACGTGTTGCGCTTCGCAGCGGGCGCATCGAGGCGGCTGAGCGGGGAGCGGCTCCGCAGCTTCTCGGAGCTGGTGGTGCAGGCGATGTTCAGCTCTGCGAGCCTGGGCACCCGACGCCCTCATCTGACTCGGCGCGCGGGCCCCGCGGGGTGGGAGCTCTCGGCCCCGTCTCTCGTCCGCTCCAATTGTTGTTGGAGCGTCGGAGCTCTGGGCAGAGGGGGGGGGGAGTCGGCGGATGAGAAGCGCGCAGCTGGACTTCCGGGCGCCTCCTGGGCGTCCGAGGCGGCCATGTCTCGAGGAAGGGGTCCGGCGGCGTGGCCACCACGGCCGCTTCCACCGCTCCCCCACCCGCGATTGTCTTTTCCTTCAAGACGCCGGAGGTCCGGGCAGTCAGAAATCTACCGCTTGACTTAAGACGTGTCTGTCCCCCTACACTTGGGGCGAAAAAACAAAAATATTCAAAAATGCCCCCCAAATGCTCAAAAATATTCAAAAAATAGTCCCCAGACTACATTTCGACTATTTTTGAATACTCCTCCTGTAGAGGGACGGGCCCGACCTAACGCTTGACCCCTCCCCAGGTGAATCCTGGCCAGATCCGCCAGCTGCGCCCAGCTGCGGCGGCAAGGAGGGCCGCCGAAGGGCCACGCCAGCGACGCAGGGGGCCCCTATTGAGGCCTGGCTTCGGGGATCGAAGATATCGGTCCCCGGAGCCGTCCCAGGGGGAGCTCCTGCCAGAAGTTCGAGACAACCTCCCCTTTGCTTTGCTCCTGCGAATCTAGATGGGTGGCCACGAGGAGGCCGGGGGCTGGCGAGCCCCTGCCGGAAGTCGGGACTTCCTGCCAGTCGAGGAGTCGCTTGCGCATCTGCCTCGGCCCGGTGCTGCTCGAGACGGAGGCGGGAGAGACCTGCCCAGATCCAATGGAACACGCGTCCCCTCGATCCCTGAAGACCTTGTGCCACTTCTTTTTCGAAGGGGCCCACAACACACAAATAAAGCGGCACACGCCCCAGGATTCCAAACAATTTCCCATAGTTTCTGGATATTCGTCTTCCTCCCATTTCCAATGTTTTCGCATTTTTTCCTAGGAGTCGACGATTAAATGTGTCTGTGTGTTTTCCCCTCCTGAACTTGGTCAGGAGGACGCGTAAGTATACCGATCCTGGGTTCAAGATCGGCTGCGCCAGGTTCGGTGAGGTGGTCAGTCACGACGGGAATGAAGGGAGGCTTTTCCATATTTTCGGCCTATGGAATTCCTCACCGGCCCTCGGGACCGTCAAAAAACGACTCACGATGAAAACCGGTCCTGGGGAATGGGTCGAGACCTCTCAGGGTCGACATCGGGGGTCGGGGTTGGCGTCGCCCCGATCTAGGGGGTTCTCTCCGTGCCGCCGGGCGCCGCCCCTGGCGCGCTCCGCGCGACAGGGAGGGGGCCCCAGCGCCGATCCGAGAAATCCGCGCGGTCCTCCGAGTTTTTATGTTTATGCCATTGTTTGTTCCCCTAAGTCAACAACCTCGAACACGCCCGCGCCGGGGCCGCCGCCGCGTCGCCACGACCTTATCCCCTCCAGCGGCGGCGCGAGTGAAGTATAACTGCACGTGGCACGCCATCGCGCGAAAACACCTGGCGTTCTGTAGATGTGAGGCGGTCGAGAGCGTCGACACGGCACGACGCCACGGGCAGGAGAGAGGGGGGAGACGAGAATGGCGGAGCCTCGGGCCCGCAGAGACTGGGGGAACGAAACATGACATACACATAAGAACTCGGAGGTCCGCGCGGCTTTCTCGGATCGGCGCTGGACCCGCCTCCCCGGCGCGCGGAGGCGCCGCCAGGGGGCCCCAGCGCCGATCCGAGAAAGCCGCGCGGACCTCCGAGTTTTTGTGTGTATGCTACTTGTTGATCCCCTGGAGACGAGACTGGCGGAGCCTCGGGCCCGCAGAGACGGTGGAGGGAGGGGAGGGAGTGAGACGCTGCAGGGGAAGAGCGCCGGGGGAAGCGCAAGACGCCGCACCTCGGAAGGAGTCGGGCCCGAGTGCCGAGAGGGCCGCAAGCGGCGGCGGGCGGCGACGGAGTCGTGGAGGCGTGCTCTCGCTGCTCCCTCGAGGGCCAGGGGGGCCTCCTCCCCCCCTCCCCTCCTCCCTCCTCCCTCCTCCCTCCTCCCTCCTCCTCCTCCTCCTCCTCCTCCTCCTCCTCCTCCTCCTCCTCCTCCTCCTCCTCCTCCTCCTCCTCCCCCTCCTCCTACTAAGGTCATCACGCTCAAGGCTGTTGCATTTGCGTTGCTTCCGGGGGCCGTTGCCGGGTCCCCAGACCATCAACGAAGACTCAGGGTGAGAAGCCCGCCCCCATGAAGGCATCCAGACCAGTGGGGCCTGGTCGGGCATGTCCTCTTACAGGCTGAGCTTGGCGGAAAAATTAAAAGACTAAACAAAAATTCTAAAATAGCAAGAAAATAATTCAAAACATCGTCCCCGCTGTATTTCTGGACTATGTTTGAATATTCCTCCTGTAGAGGGACACGCCCGACTTAACAGTGGAGATCTGCTTCAGCATCGCGACGTCTGATGTCTGGGAGGAGGGTGATGCTCATGTCGGGCATGTCTTCCTACAGTCAGATTTTGGGCGGAGAAATTTAAAATACCCATAAACAAATAATCGAACATAGTCAAACATTGTCAAGCATCGTCCGCAAACTATATGTCTTACTATTTTTGCATATTCCTCCTGTAGAGGGACATGCCCGACTTAATGCTCAGGCCTCTTGAGCACCGCCCTCCTCTTGAGCGTCGCCCTCTTGAGCATCGCCCTCGTGAGCATCGCCCGACCTTCGGGTCATAACTCGGGTTTCCCGCGGCCGTGCGGGACGACCTCTGGGCGCTCCCGAAACGCCCTCGGCGAGACGCAGCCGCTGCAGCGCATCCCGCCGACGAGAGCGGACGAACACGTCCGAAAGCCTCGAACCTCGAACACCCCTGAACATGTCCCCCCCTAACTAACACCTAATTATCTTTCTCCCTACTCCTGCATGCCGGCCAATTCGCTCTGTAATGCTCCTGCATCGCTGCCGTGCTGGAGCGCATCGTCCCGCCGCGCTGCCGACAGGAAAAGTCCCCTCCCAACCCAGACCCCCGACGTTATGGTCTTTGTCACACTGTCGGCCCTCAGGGGTCTCGACCCGTTCCCCTGCACCGGCTCTTCATCCTCAGTCGTCCTTTGACGGCCCTGGGGCTCGGCAAGGGCCCCCAGGGGCCGAACCTACGGAACAACCTCCCGCCGTGATTTTGTTCCGCACCCGCGGGGGCCCGGGCCGAACGCTGCGCCCGACATCGGCCCCCCCCCTTGCGCCATCGCCCTCCCCATCGGAGGGGGGCCAGCAGCGGCGAGGACGACTCCAGGCCCGCCGCGCCTCGCGGCGAGCGCGGCCGCCTGGCCGGCGGCGGCGGCGGCGCCGCGCTGCCTCAGGGATGCGGGGGGGGGGGAGGGGGCGACGATCAGGCAGCTCCTCATGGGGGTGGCGGAGATTTTTGGCAGGTGGAGCTCTCAAGCTCTCCGCCGCCTCTGGCGGTGTGCGCTGCGGGCAGGAACACGGCAGAGCCACAGGATGGGGGGAGGGCCAGCCACGCGCAGAGGGGGGTGGGGGGAGGGGGGAGGGCTTCTTAGAAGCACCCCTGCTTCTTAGAAGGCGCGGGCCTTGTCTATAAGGCCGGCGCCTGCTAAGAAGCAGCCTCCTTCTAGGAAGCCCTCCCCCCACCCTCCACCCCCTTGTGCGCGCCGCCAAGGGGGGGCGACGATCATGCCACTCCACATGGGGGTGGCGGACATGGGGGGCGGGCAGCCGCCACGTTTGCAAGCCAAGCGGCGCTCCAAGCATCACCAAACCGCCCGAACTACAACTCGAGCTGTCTCCATCTCTCTCAATCTGTTTTGAACTTTCTCAATTTCTCTCACTTCGTCTCAGCTTCTCTCACCTCGACCTGGCAGCGCGCTCCACGTTCGCCCCCCCCCCCCCCCCTCCGTTGGCGCCACCCGCACGTGGAGCTCGGGGCGACGACAGGGGAGAATAGCCCAGGGACGGGCACTACACAGATCCATGTGGTCGGGCGGTCGTTCAGCCCAGCCCCCCTCGGGTAATGACGCAGGGGCGGGCATTTACACGGATCCATGTGGTCGGGCGGTCGTTAAGCCCAGCTCCCCTCGGGTAATGAAAAAATCATGACGGGAAACTTTTCCATATTTTCGGCCTCGGGGGGCCCTTGCCGGGCCTCGGGACCGTCAAAAACGACTCATGATTAAAAACCCGTCCCGGGGAATGTGTCGAGACCCTTGAGGGTCGGCGTTATGAACAAATCATGACGTCGGGGGTCTGGGAGAGGCGGTGTGACCTAAAGGGGGGGTGAAGGGGGGTGGGTGAGCGCACGCTTGGTTGCCAGTGCCCGCACACCCACAGCGACGAAGCATGGGAACCAGACTGGTGGCCCCTCCACCAAGGCCCCCGGGGCGAGCTTCCACGAGAGGGCAAAGAACCCTATGCGCCCCTGTTCTCGGGAACCCAGCGGATTCCTGCTGGACCAGCCCAAACGGAACCCAGCTGGGTTCCGATATTTGAGAAGCCCAGGGCTTGGCCCCCTTCCAATTTGGGAGGTCCCAGATAGCGGGGGCCCGGGCCCAGGATTCAGGACCCCCCGTATTTGGATCCAAATAGGTAGAAGGGGCCCGGGCATGAACCGCCCAACCATTGGAAACCAACTCCGTTTAGGGGGGTCTAGCGGACAGCCGCTTGGTTCTCAGTACGGTGGAGCTTTTAGATAAGGATACCTTCGATAAGGAACCCAGGATCTCGCGACCGATGGGCGGCCAAACGTGGACCACCCACCTCGCCGTGAAACAGGAAGGAATGCGCCAGGGTCTGGGCCCCAGGACGACGTTCCTTCTCCAATGCCGCCGCCGCTTTCGGGACGGCTTCCCAGGATCAGGGGCCCCTCCCGAGCAGAGGGATCCAGATTGGAAGCGAGCCCTGCCCGGGGTTCCCCGAGATCTGGGAACCAGCGGACACCCGCTCGGCCCCTGCTCGTCGGGAGGCCCAGTGCCCGACTGTTCGGGGCGAGGGGGGGGGGTCCCGCACCGCGGGAGCCCTGGGCCTCCCCCACGTAACGAGCCAAGCGGCTTTTTCCCGTTGAGGGTAAGGTCGGGCATGTCCTCCTACAGGCGGATTGAGGACGAAGAAATGTCAAAAACATGCAAAAACATTGAGACCCGTTCTTTCTTGAACAAGACAAAACAACTATATATATATAGACATATATGTATATATACAAAGAAAGTGAATATACATAGAAAAACATCACAGGCCACTTTGACTATGTTTCAACATTCCTCCTGTAGAGGGACAGGCCCGACTTAGGCTTAGCGGGGTCCACCCGCTTGCTTCCGCACGCTCGGGAGGCCCAAGACCCCCGCTTGCTCCCCGCTTTGGAAGCCCAATCTCCCAAAGGGCCCCCATGCATCGCGGGGGCCCCGGGCCTCCCGAGCCTCGGGCACCCATCAGGGGGGGCACCGGGGTGGGGCCGGGGCAAATTGGCGGCGCTCACAAGGGGGTGGAGGGTGGGGGGAGGGCTTCCTAGAAGGAGGCTGCTTAGCAGGCGCCGGCCTTACGCCTTTAGATGAGGCCCGCGCCTTCTGAGAAGCAGGGGTGCTTCTAAGAAGCCCTCCCCCCTCCCCCCACCCCCCTCTGCGCGCGGCTGGGGCAGATGTGGGGCTGGACGCCGCCTCGCCCCGAGCGGCCCCATGGAAAGCAGGCAGGCGCGCGCGACATGGGAGCAGCCGGCGGAGCCCGCTCCCCGGCCCCACCCTGAGAGGACCCTCCCTCCACGAAGCCCCGAGCCCAGCGGGCTTCCGCGAGGGAGGAGGGGGAGGAGGAGGAGGAGGAGGAGGAGGAGGAGGAGGAGGAGGAGGAGGAGGAGGAGGAGGAGGAGGAGGAGGAGAGGAGGAGGAGGAGGAGGAGGAGGAGGAGGAGGAGGAGGAGGAGGAGGAGGAGGAGGGGAGGAGGAGGAGGAGGAGAAGGAGGAGAAGGAGGAGGAGGAGGAGGAGGAGGAGGAGGAGGATAGGTGAGTCCACCGGGGCAGCCCGCGGGGTTCCCAAGGCTCGGGAGGCCCAGGGCCCGGGGGCGATCTGGGAGCCCCCATCTCTCGAGAGCCAGTCTTGGGAGCCCAGGTGACTTCCGCGTGGAGGGCCGAAGCGGACACTCGCTCTCGGCTCGCTCCTGGTGCTCAGGAGGCTCAGAAGGTGACCACCGGGAAGGGGGTGGGGCCAGAAAAGCCGCGCGGGCGCCCCAAACGGGGGGGGGTCAACAGCTTTGTTCCCCAAATTGTGCTGTGTCCAGAACGTTCAGAACCAAGTGGGTGTCCGCTCAGCCTCCCCTCAAGGGACACCCACTCGGTTCCCAACACTCGTCAGACTTGCATTTCCGAACCTTGGGAACCAAGCGGGCGCCCACCTGCCGGGGAAGGCAACGGCCCCTGCCTGGGGCCCCTGTCTTCACCAGGCCTCTAGGCCACCCCCCTTGACGACCGCCCGACCTGGGCGGGTAGGAGTGCTGGTGGTCTGAGGGCAACTCTTGGGGATACCACGAGGTACCAGTGCCGCTGCTCCCCGCACCTCTCCCAGGGTGCGCTCCGAGCAAGACTTCGAGGCACACCCAGCGGTGGCGACGAGGGCCTCCTGGGAGGCCGAACCAGCACGGGAAAACGGGCGGAGGGGTAGGGGCACGGGTGCCTTTTCCGCCCCTGCACTCTGGTGGCCTGGGCAGCCTGGCTGGTCGTGCAGTCCGCCGGGGACCGCCGAGGCCCCGGCCCCGGCTCGGCGGCGACGGCGGGGGGCGCACAGCCCCAGGAGCGGGCACCATACGCGGATGCCCCTGGGAGCCTCGCCGTCAAAATCGACGGTGGACAAACCTCCCTGTAGTAAACCTCCATGTAGTGAAAACGGCCTAGGACCCAAACCGACGGACCTGGACCTGCAAGAATGACGGCCGCGACGCCCTCTCGCGAACCGAGAACGGCCAATTCACTAATCGATGTGTCAGGGTAGGAGGTCTGTCAACCTCCGGCAGAAGGGGGGGACCATCCCAGACCCCCGACGCCATGACTTTGTCACAGCGTCGAGCCCCAGAGGTCTCGACCCGCTGGGTTCCCAACACTAGGGTTAAGTCGGGCGTGTCCCCTACAGGGGGATTTTCGACCTCAAATGAAAAATACCCCCAACAAAAATCCAAAATGGCATAAAACACTCAAAAATGGTTCCCGGACTATTTTTTTGACTATTTTCGAATATTCCCCCTGTAGAGGGACAGGCCCTCTTCTTAATACTAGGGGCGCGCAGGGCTCCCTGGGAGTTGCCCCCCGGGGCCTGGGTGGAGGGGCCACCAGTCTGTTGCCCATGCTTCGTCGGTGTGGGTGCGCGGGCATTGGCAACCAAACGGGCGCTCACACACACACACACACACACACACACACACACACACACACACACACACACACACACACACACACACACACACACACACACACACAGGCAGACAGACACACAGGCACACACACACACACAAACACACACACAGACACACCCACACTTTCACCCTCCCTTTAGGTCACACCGCCTCTCCCAGACTCCCGACGTCATGATTTTTTTAATAGCGTCGACCACCAGAAGTCTCGACCCATTTCCTGGGACCAGTTTTTCATCCTGAATCGTTTTCTGACGGTCCCGAGGGCCGGTAAGGGCCCCCCGAGGACGAAAATATGGAAAAGCCTCCCGTCATGATTTTTTCATTGCCTGAGGGGGTCTCTGGGGCTGACGCTCAGGATCGTGCCACTGCGCGCGGGTCCAAATTGTCTCGACGTCGGCGCTGTTCGCAGAGGCGAGAGGAGCGGGGAGACGCGAGGATTCTTGGGGCCCAAGGAGGAGGAGGAGGAGGAGGAGGAGGAGGAGGAGGAGGAGGAGGAGGAGGAGGAGGAGGAGGAGGAGGAGGCGGGGTCGCGAATCAGCCCACGCAGAGCTCTAAATCTCCAAAGGTTCTCGTACCTGAACAAGCCTTCCGCCCCGGATCCTTACCTTTTCACTGGCCTCGGGCCCAGAGGCGGTCCCCGCAGAGGCCGCAATCGTGAAAAGACGCCGCGACCGGAGAGACCGCATCGCTGGAGATCTGGGCCCCTGGAGGTGCTGTGGACAGCCCTGGTCCCTGCACCCCGGGGGCTCTCCCCTGGGGCCAGCTCTCCATCCCGAGCCCCCGTGGACGGCCCCGAGGCCCCTGGAGGGCCCCAGGGCCCTGAGCACTGCGAAGACTTTCTACGACCCCACCCCCTCGACGACGACGACGACGACGACGACGACGACGACGACGACGACGACGACGACGAGCCTGGGCCTCGCGAAGGATGCTCGCTGGACGCCGCCGGGGCGCCCTGGCGGAGACCGCCGGCGAGGGCTCGCTCCCCAGGGCTCCTCGGACCTCTTGAGGCCGCGTCCCCAGGGCTCCGTGCTTAAACAAGCAACAACAACGACAACAACAACAACAACAACAACAACAACAACAACAACAACAACAACAACAACAACAACAATTACTAGCACGTGGGGACACTCCGTTCTCACCAGTGCCAGGGTTTTCATAGGAGGCGGGCAATACCCCCACTTTGTGGGGGGGCCGGTTCAAGCTCTACCAAATTTCCAAACGACTCTTCGCCACCACCCACACCCAGCTTCCCGCCCTATGACGTTCGGACACTTCACTTCGTGGCATGCGGACGACCGTGGCTACTATTCAGGGCCCCGCGGCCGACGACGACGGCGTGCGCGCGCGAAGAAAAAACGAATGTGTCCCGCATGGTATTATTTGACAGGGATGATGGCCCTGGCAGGTGCGCAACCGTTGTTGCAGAAGTTCGAAAAAGTTGCTCGCAAAAGCCCGTTTGACAGAAATGTTTAAAAAGTGTTGGGTTTCCTACGAATCCGCAAGAGCGCGCGGGATGAAATTTTGACATTTTTTTTGTTTAAAAACCATTGGTTTTTTGATGTTTTATGTTAAAATCGCTACGAAAACTAAGGTTTTGGAAGGATTTCGTCTTGCGCGCGCGAATGTCCACTTTACCTTATTGTTTGCAAGGGATTCTTGAAGTTTGGTTATGTTAGAACAAGAAATGTCCACTTTAGCTTAATTTTTGCAAGGGAAAGCGGGCCGTAACAAAACAACCGGATCTGGATCACATCGTTTTGTTAAGGGCTTCCTCACGAAAATGATGAAAATGTGGCTGCGGCCTAGGCGCGGCGGGGGGGCCGTGCACCAGGGGTCCCAACAATAATTATTCTTTAGAAGTAATAATGTTCAACAACAACAACAACAATAACAACAGCAGCAGCAGCAACAACACCAACACCTACAACAATAACAACACCAACAACAACAACAGCAGCAACAACAACAACAACAACAACACCAGCACCAACAGCAGCAGCAACAGCAGCAGCAGCAACAACAACAGCAGCAGCAACAGCATCAGCAACAGCAACAACAGCAACACCGACAACATCACCAACAACAACAGCAACAACATCAACAGCACCAGCATCAACACCAACAACAGCAGCAACAACAGCATCACTAACACCAACACCAACACCAACACCGACACCACCACCAACAACAACAGCAACAACAGCAACAACAACAGCAACAACAACACCGACAACACCACCACCAACAACAACAACAACACCAGCACCAACACCACCACCAACAACAACAACAGCAACAACAACAGCGTCAACAACAATAACAACACCACCACCACCACCAACAACAACAACAACCGCAACAACGACAACAACAACAGCAGCAACAACAACAGCATCAGTAGCAACAACACCAACAACAACACAACCAACAACAACACCAACACCACCACCACCACCAGCATCAACAACAACAACACCACCAACAACAAAACCACATCCCGACAAAGCAACCTAACAGCGATGTGTATAAGCACATCTGGAAGCATTCCCCTTAAGATTCAGGTGAGAATCCAGTTGTAGGATTCTGCTGTTCTCGCAGTCGCAGTCGCATTCGCAATGTCAGTCGCAGTGGCAACGGCCTTAGGATCCAATGGAATCCTAAGGATTCCTATGGATTCCTAAGGCATCCTTAGGCATCCTTAGAACTCCATAGGAATCCTTAGGAAACCTTAGGAATCCTGATTCCAAGGGATTCCGAGGGATTCCTAAGGATTCCTAGGGAATCCTAAGGATTCCTAAGGATTCCTGAGGATGCTTAAATATGCCTACGGATTCCTCAGGATGCCTACGGATTCCTAAGGATTCCTGGGGATTCCTAAGATTCCTATGGATTCCTACGGATGCCTCAGCCTGCCTTAGTTTCAGCCTCAGCGTCAGCCTGCCTCGGCTTGCCTCAGCCTCAGCCTCAGCCTGCCTCGGCCTCAGCCTCAGCCTGCCTCAGCCTCAGCCTCAGCCTGCTTCAGCCTCAGCCAGCGTCAGCCTCAGCCTCAGCCTGCCTGAGCCTCAGCCTGCCCCAGCCTCAGCCTCAGCCTCAGCCTCAGCCTCAGCCTCAGCCTGCCTCGGCTTGCCCCAGCCTCAGCCTCAGCCTGCCTCGGCCTCAGCCTGCCTCAGCCTCCCCTCCCCCCCCCCCTTCCCCCCCCATTCAGCCTCACCTTGTCTCAGCTTCGGCCTGCCTCGGCCTCATCCTCAGCCTCAGCCTCAGTCAGTCTCAGCCTCAGCCTGTCTCGGCCTGAGCCTGCCTCGGCCTCAGCCTCAGCCTGCCTCAGCCTAGCCTCAGCCTCAGCCTCAGCCTGTCTCAGCCTCAGCCTGCCTCAGCATCAGCCTCAGCCTCAGCCTCAGCCTGCCTCGGCCTCAGCCTCAGCCTGCCTGCCTCAGCCTCAGCCTCAGCCTCAGCCTGCCTCAGCCTCAGCCTGCATCAGCCTCAGCCTCAGCCTGCCTCAGCCGCAGCTTGCCTCAGCCTCAGCCACAGCCTCAGCCTCAGCCTCAGCCTGCCTCAGCTTCAGCCTCAGCCTCAGCCTGCCTCGGCTTGCCTCAGCCTCAGCCTCGGCCTCAGCCTCAGCCTCAGCCTGCAGCCTCAGCGTCAGCCTCTCAGCCTCAGCCTCAGCCTCATCAGCCTCAGCCTCAGCCTGCCTCAGCCTCAGTCTCAGCCTGCCTCAGCCTCAGCCTGCCTCAGCCTCAGCCTCAGCCTGCCTCGGCCTCAGCCTGCGTCAGCCTCAGCCTCAGCCTGCCTCAGCCTCAGCCTGCCTCAGCCTCAGCGTCAGCCTGCCTCGGCGTGCCTCAGCCTCAGCCTCAGCCTGCCTCGGCCTCAGCCTGCCTCGGCCTCAGCCTGCCTCAGCTCGGGCATTCAAGATATGACACAGGACTGATGTTCTGGGACCACGAAGATCACGAAGTGGCCCATAGTTGGCTCCGGGCAATCGAAATATGGTACAGGAATGGTGTTCTGGGAACACGAAAAACACGAAGTGGCCTATAGTTGGCTCTGGGCATTCAAAATGTGGCCTGGGAATGGTGTTGTGGGAACACGAAGAACACGAAGTGGCCTACTGTTTGCTCCGGGCATTCAAAATGTGTCCTGGGAATGGTGTTCTGGGAACACGAAGAACACGAAATGGCCTACAGTTAGCTCCGGGCATTCAAAATGTGGCCTGGGAGTGGTGTTCTGGGAACACGAAGAACACGAAGTGGCTTATACAGTTGGCTCCGGGTATTCAAAATGTGGCCTGGGAATGGTGTTCTGGGGAGTCCCCCGATCATCCCCGGCACCCGCCTGGACCCACATGGGGAGTCCTGGGGAGTCCCCGGATTCTCCCCGGCATCCGCCCAGACCCCCCTGGGGAGTCAAGATGGTCTCTTTTGAGCCCACTAGAAACATATCAGTCTTCGCTGTTAGGTAACAAACAAACAAATCGGGCAAGTTTACTTGCATGGCGTGGGCCTTCCCTCTCTCCCCCCCCACCCCCATCGCGCCCCTCTTCAAACGAATACTGGCGTGCAAGAGCCTTCCGACTTGCGTGATTTCCACACGCCAAGTCGTTGGCGGCTTGCTTCAGGCTCAGCCACACCCCGTCCATACAAGTAAACTTGCTGGAGTCCAAACAAACAAAGAAAAAACTCTAAGGACGCACGATCAAAAAACCCCTCGCGTTGCGAAAAAAAACACGACGGGATCCTTCCCGGGCCTCGGGGACCGTCAACAAAAGACTCAGCATGCAAAACTGGTCCCGGGGAAGGGGTCCAGACCTCTGAGGGTCGACGTTGTGAACAAATCACGACGTCAGGGCTCTGGGATAGGGAGGCAAGGGCCTCGGAAGGTCATGTCGAGGGCCGCTGGGCCTCTGTAGACCGCGTCCCCGGGACCCGTGCTCCAGTCGACCCGTACATTAAGGACGCGCGAGAAGGAGGCAAAGGGCACTGGGAGGCCATGTCGAAGGCCCCCGGACCTCTGGAGGGAACGCCTCCGAAGGACCCGTGTTCCAATCAACCGGTGCAATTCGGGCGGGCATGTCCCCCTACAGGCTGGCTTTGAGGAAAAACCCAAGGTAGTTCAAAAATACACCAAAATGGCCAAGAATAGTAAACCAATCGTCCCATGACTTTTGAATTCCCCTCCTGTAGAGGGACAGGCCCTATTGAGCGGCACAGTAAGGACGCACGATCAGGATGCAAAGGGCCTGGGAGGGCCATGCCAGGGCGCTCTTCGAGCGGGGCGCGGCCGCGGCGAGAGTGGCAAAGGGTGGGCCGAAGGCGCGCGAGGATGCGGGGGTAATTACCCTTGGAAGGTTGCCCAGCCTTCCTGTGCGGGTTGGCCCCAGACATGCGGCGTCCTGACTTGTTCCACACGCGGTGTCCGGAAGTCCCCGACCCTTTCCCCAGGACCGATTGTTCATCCTGCGGATCGTTTTCTGACGGTCCCGGGGCCCAGTGGGGGCCCCGACAGGCCGAAAAAGATAAAAAACCTTTAGTCCTGATTTCTTCATGACCCGAGCATGTATGGGACCCCTGAAATCCGACGTCTCAGCAAATTGAGACGACGCGAAAAATCAAGCCAGGAGCCCTAGACCCAATCTTGCTGCGCCATTGTTCGAGCCCGATTGATCCGCGAGGGTCCCGGGGCCCGAAATTATGCGAAAACGCCCGTCCTGAAAGAGTTGAGTCGCCAGGATCTCAGGGACTGTTAGCTTCACCCAGAGTCGGCTTGAAGCTCAGAGGCCTAAGTTCGGGGGCGCTCTGACGGGGCGTTCACAATGGGGGGGTGGGGGGGGGTGAAGCGGCGCATCATGGCCCGGGGCACGAGCGCGGACGAGGGGGGGGGGGGGCAGGGACGTAGTGAAATGAGAAGAGGAGGCCATGTTCTGAGGAGCAGGAGGAGGAGGAGGAGGAGGAGGAGGAGGAGGAGGAGGAGGAGGAGGAGGAGGAGGAGAAGGAGGAGGAGGAGGACGGTGGGGAAGAGGAGGCGGATGAGGAGGAGGAGGAGAGGGAGAAGGAGGGGGAGGAGCAGCAGTGAACTTAGGGACGAGTCCATCCTTCGCGCCTCGCCGCCGCGGACCGCGGCCGGGCGCCTTGGGTGAGGAGGCGCAACTGGCTGTGCGCCTCGGCGGCACTGTTGTTGTCGTAGACCCGGTCGAGGAGCTCCGCGTGGGCGATGTCGCTGTCCAGCGTGTGGTTGGGGGACCCGCAAGCCATCATTACGTTCGGGAGGCCGTCGAGGTCAACTTGATTGCCGACGGCCCTAGACGGACGTAGAAGATGGCCCCATGGGATTGCCAACGTGAACGACCCCCACAGAAGGCGGATGAACTTCATGAGGCCGATGATGTACAGGTGCCGCTGGAATGGGAACATCAGCGAACGGGGTGATGTGAGTGTTGTAGCCGTGGTTGCCAAAGGTGGCGGAGTGCGACGATGGCTCGGCAGCAGAACGTCCAAGCAGTTCATCATGAGGAACTTCAGGAGGCCGGGGTGATAGCAAACTACCTGGTTGTCAACGTCCAGCGTGTCGGGAGCGATGACGAGGGAGCTATGAAGGCGATGTGTGGGGACAGGCGCGAGCACCACGTTCAAAGGCGAGGCGGCCCCGTCCCCCTGAGGTAAAAGAGAAGGCGGATAATAATGTACAACATATCCATGGTGTAGAGACAATGTTGAAGTCGGGATAGCTTCAGGAGGCCAAGAAAATTGAGGTGCAGCGACGCCACAGAGGAATTCGCCGCCTTGGGTGACGAGCTACGAGGGAGTGAGGCCATGGCCCTAAATGCGATTGGGGCATTTGCCAGTCGCGGCCATGTTCGGGAGGGGCACGTGGTCGTTGTCATCGTTGATGTTAGCCTCGCCCCGCGGATTTTCATGTGAGTGAAGCGTGTGGTCCACAGGGAGGATGTTGCCAGTTGCAGCGAGGAGAGGAGCCTGAACACGCACTGGTACTGGAGTAAGGACTTCACCATGCTGAAGCTGATCGCGGGCCGCACGTAGAGCTCAAAACTGTGAACCGTATAGCGAGACTTGCAAGGTGTCTATCTGCGTGTGGCGCAGCTCGAGAACGAAGTAGTAGGCAAGAACATGCGTTTGATGGTGTTCGGGAGGGACTGCTGATGCTGCGGATCCGATGGGTAATCAGAAAAAGCGCCAAATCCAATACCGGCCAATGGTTGCGGATGCGCGACTGTGCGAGGTAGACACGTGAGATGAGTCAAACGCGGGCATTGTAAGTAATGGGCTATGGCATCACCAGCGCTGCAGCCCAGGATGCAGCTTGTCCTATCAGGCCGTACATGCATCCTGCGAGTAGTATGCCACCCCCCCACAAATTGTTTTGAGCACCGTCCAACGCCAGGAGGCCGAACTCTGACAAAGATGTTGGCGTGCATAGAGCCAACGGGATTGCAGGTCGCGGGGAGCAACATCTGACCCAAACCACGCTGCGATCCTCTTGGAGAGGGTAAGCCACAGGCGATCTTGATGGGCCAGCTGAGTGAAAACACGTTGTAGCAAACGTTGTGGGCGTGGCCTAAAACCCTCGACAATAACTTCGGCCAGCTGAGTCTGGATGTTGTTGATGGTCATGTGGATCTGACGGGGGTTGACCTTGAGGGGAATGTCCGTGAGACCTTCCTGCACACGGGCAAAACGCTGAACAATTGCCGTCTGCATCTTCCAGACTGCAGGTGGCTAGCGACCCCTGATATGCGACACCAGCGGTAGGTGTTCCATCGCAGCGGAATTCAGGATGTCGTGGAAAGGTCTCCAATCTCGAATCGTGTACTGGGAGGCGCGCCAAAGTTAAGCAATGTTGTAGGGCGCTAGCCCCTGCGTGGTGGGAGACGGCGACCATATAGCGAGGGCCACAATATATGTAAGCTGCATAGTGTTGGGTGAATAATGAAAACTCGATGGAGGGCGTGGATCTCACGCCGTAAGACATCGAGAGGGAGGTCGGAGAATTGCATCAGGTAACTGATCACCGTAATGCACGATGTATGATGCAACCTGGCCAGCACATCCGTACGCGCTCCCGTGCAGGAAAGTGCAACAATGCGCATCCATCATTTGTTGGAGGATGCCTCCCATTGTACCTGATTAGTTGCTGCAGGCCCAATCTTTGCACCAAGGTAAGTACGAACACCTTGAATGTCAAAGTACTGCCACTCAGGAATACGGTCGGCGAGAACAGTTCGAATATCATGCTGCGTGCGTGGCGCCGTAGCGGACCATAAAAGTATTATGATGCGCTTCTTTGAGTGGAGTCGCAAGTGCCCAAGACGCTCGGCGGCATGAAACATCGGATGTTGTACAGGAGTATCTTGGAGCCGATTGAGGAGGAGGAGGAGGAGGAGGAGGAGGAGGAGGAGGAGGAGGAGGAGGAGGGGGAGGAGACGGGGGAGAAGGAGGAGGAGCAGGAGGAGCAGGAGGACGAGGAGGCGGAGGAAAGGGAGGCGGAGGGGGCGGTATCATGGCCAGGCTGTGATCTCCGCCTGGCCCCTTCACGAGAGGCGAACGCAGAATCGGACTTGCTTGGACAGGTTACCCGAGAGGACACGAGGCTCTTCTGACAGCAGCGCGGCCCTGGAACGCCAAAGGACACGCGGGTTGCAGAGGTCGGGATGGTCTTCCTCCGCTGCAGAGCTGCGGCAGGCCAGAGTCGACCTCTAGGTGGCTTCCCTGCGCGCCGTCAGGGCCGCGCCGTCGCTGGAGACACAAAGGGCCATCGATCTGCCATCGTCGAGCTACCAAGCAGGGCCGACCGTATCAGGATG
>CAUYUJ010022071.1:135000-167500 GCA_963575745.1 Prorocentrum cordatum | reverse complement strand
ATTGTTTTGGTCGTCGTAGTGGTCGTTGAAGTAGGAGTAGTAGTAGTTGTAGTAGTAGTTGTAGTAGTAGTAGTAGTAGCCGTAGTAGTAGTAGTAGTAGTAGTAGTAGTAGTAGTAGTAGTAGTTTTGGTAGTCGTAGTGGTCGTTGTAGTAGTAGTAGTAGTAGTAGTAGTAGTAGTAGTAGTAGTAGTAGTAGTAGATGTAGCAGTAGTAGTCGTAGTAGTAGTAGTAGTAGTAGCAGTAGTAGTAGTAGTAGTAGTAGTAGTAGTAGTAGTAGTAGTAGTAGTAGTCGTAGGAGTAGTAGTAGTAGTAGTCGTGGTAGCAGTACGCAGCTGGTGAGCAATGTTCTGGGTTACGTCAGAGGGTATACATAATATAATATATCGACGCGTTAATACACGCGCGTGCGCGACTTGGCTACAAGGCACACGCGCGCACGCACGCGCGCACTGTGCCTGGCCAGGCGCGCTTCGCGAGGACCGCGGCGTCGACGAACGGCCCCAGCGCGGGCGATCCGACGAGCGGGCCAGGGGGGCCGCAGGGGGCCGAAAGGGACCGACGGGCAAGCCGAGGGACCGACGGCCACGCGGAAAGAGGCGAGCTTGAAAGGAACGTGTACGATCTGATGTCTTTTCATAAGGCTCTGAATGGAAACTGAAATTGCTGCGGTTCAAGTGCCTTCTACTCTGCCCCTGTGCATGCCGCGCTGGGGGTAAAATTCCCGCGCCCCTCCTGCGCCTAAGGCAAGGCGAACGGTTCCTCGCGAGCGGTGCCTCTATGAAACTTCCGGTGGCGGAGCGGGGATTCGCGGAACTTTGCGGCTGGGCCAACTTGGGCTCATTGCCGCAGAAGTCGAAGACCATTTTTTTTCTGGCTGGCGCTGCCGAGCCTGGCTCGCGCCACTGCTGTTCGTCCAACGCGTTCAGAGCAAGATTCGGATTCGCAAGTTGCGGTGCTAACTCGTGTCTTCGGCCGCGCGTGGCGTTGCCGAGCCTCTTGCAAAATGTGACTAACTTGGGCGTGCCCAAACACTTTGTCATGAGATCTCCTGCGTTCTCGTGAGTGCCGCTGTTTCGGATGGCGAGATCATTGTTTGCAAGTCTCTCTTGAACCCACAAATACTTGGTGTGAATGTGTTTCACTTTGCCCAGCCACAACCTGGATGCTGTTCCTCTGCCGGCTGAACTGTCTGTGTTCAGACGCCCTTCTAAGACAAAACCGAAATCGAATGCCAAAGACAACGCTCCTAGCAAAACACTTGCGCATTTTACTGTTCCGTGCAAGTCTGCTTCTCCGGAGCTCAATGCGATGACGCTTTGCGTGCTGTTCCAATTTTGATTGCATGTAGACCGAACATCAATGCTCCTCCGTCTGTGCTTTCCCGGTTCTCGAACCACCGGCGCGGTCTGCGTCAACCAACACATCAAAGAAAATTGCATGACTCTTGAAACGGATCCTCCAACACTAAGCGCTGACGCCCTTTAAGTAGCGAGCCAGTCTTTTCATCTTGTTTCACTGTCCGTCTGTTGGTTGTTGCATTCCTCGCGCTCAATCTTTCGCTGCGCATTGAATGTCGCTGCGGTCTTGTGCAGTGTAGTTAATGCGCACGCGCAGAGATTGGAATTTCGTGACCATGTCCGGAGAAAACAATTTCAGATCTGCATCTGAATCAAGTACGTCTTTTCTACCAAGAATGGAACGCGCTTTTGCTCGGTCATCATGGATTCCGCTGCCTCCCACGATCAATTCAACATGTCGTTGGTCGCATTCGTACTCCGAATCCATTCCGGTCCAAGACGCAATCCGGTTTAGAATCCCGACACTTGAGTCATCGCCGTCTTCAGGTCCTAGGCGTTGCTCATCTTGAGGGCAAGTGATGGCTCCAACGCCCCAGTGAGCCGTTCAGGGCCGTCATCGTCAGAAAACGCTGTGAAGTCATCTCCGTTCACAACTAATCTTACGCCCCGCGTTGGTTCGTAGAATATGCACGGGCTCGAACGACCTTGAACGAATCCCGCCAGAGTTAAAACCTTCGTGCAACATCGTTCCCATCCTCGCGCTGCATCTCTGGCGCCGCACATGCAGCGAGTCAGTTTGCCCACCATGCCGGGCCCGGCATCTTTCTCTGGAAGCTCTACGTTAACACCTCGAACCGCATCAGGGTGAAAATGCGCACGGACCCAATGAATCGCAAAGTTTGGGGTTTACCAGTTTTGTTGATGTTTTAAGTTGCCACACGACTGAACAAAAACCTCTTTGCCTCAAGTGGAGGTGTTGCCGCGAACAAATCTGCGCGCTTGTCTCTATTCACTTCTCTCAATACTACTCGTGCGCGAATCTCAGGATTCTGATCATCTCCTTTGATTAACATTACCCACGTGATCGAGATCGGAAGTTTCCCCGTTACTTCGAATGCTTCCGACCTCGGGGCTGACACGTACAACCCATGCTTTTTGTATTCGCCCGGTTCTTTCAACATTGCTTATTGCACTAATTGCGACGGCGATTTAGCACCTGTGTTGCCATCGAAAACGTCTTGTTCAGAACACCACTCATCAAAATCAAATTGGGGCTCTTCACAGCTAGCTGCCCCTATTGAGAACGGGCAGGCCTTCCCGTCGGCCTTCAATTGTTGGCGCAACCCACTCAAAATAGTTGCGTGGAGCCTCGGAGACAACAACGTTGAAATGTGCATTGTTCGATCGAGCTGTAAACGCGCACGGAGAAAAAAAGAAAACTCGCTTGGCGTGACAAGCTCGGCTTTCAACTCCGATGCAAGATACGGGCGGTTAGTGACCAAACAAGACGGCCTGTTCACGCGTGCGTCTGCGCGCGTTTGTCCCGGAATAACGCGTGATGTCTCACGTCGAAACAACGACTGCATTGCCGGGTGCTTTGCGACAAATTCGCATTCCGGTTGCGCGTCCAGAAAATATCGTCCGCAACCTTCCTGCGTTGCGTACAAATCAACACAAACGCGAACATGATTGCGAATGCTCTTGGGGTTGCGGCCATTGCCGGCAGACGACGCGTTCACCAACGTCGGGGCTGTTTCATAAACAACGGTCAGGGCCGTCTTCAAATCGTCGCCATTGCTGAACCCGCAACTTCTGCGTTCGTCTACACATGGAACGCTCAAATATGATACTATAACCACGCGCGCGCTTCGCGCGCGCTTAGGTTCTGTCGAGTCACAGACCCAGGAATCGTTGCGAGAAGAAATTGGTGACGCGAAGCGTCTTGGGGGCGTCCTTGGACGTCTGGGGTCTCCCGGGGCCTCTTGAGGGGCCTCCTTGGGGCCTCCTGGCGGCCTCTTGGGGCGGAAGGCTCGAGCTTGCGGTTCGTGGTCCCCCTCTGGGCCCCCTCTTGGGCCCGTCTTGGGGCCCTCTTGGGCCATCTTGGGCGCCTCTTGGGCCGTCTTGGGGCCCTCTTGGGCTGTCCTGGGGCCCTCTTGGAAGCTTCTTGGGCCGTCTTGGGGCGGTCTTGGGCGCCTCTTGGGCCGTCCTGTAACGTCGGAAAGCCCAAAAGACAACTTTGTTGAAAATGTACGTTTTACGAAGGGAATGGGCCAATTTTTGCGTCTAGGGGCCCTCTTGGGACGCATGTTGGAGGCTTCTTGGGGCCTCTTGGGGGCGTCCTTGGACGTCTGGGGTCTCCTGGGGCCTCTTGAGGGGCCTCCTGGGGGCCTCCTGGCGGCCTCTTGGGGCGGAAGGCTCGAGCTTGCGGTTCGTGGTCCCCCTCTGGGCCCCCTCTTGGGCCCGTCTTGGGGCCCTCTTGGGCCATCTTGGGCGCCTCTTGGGCCGTCTTGGGGCCCTCTTGGGCTGTCCTGGGGCCCTCTTGGAAGCTTCTTGGGCCGTCTTGGGGCGGTCTTGGGCGCCTCTTGGGCCGTCCTGTAACGTCGGAAAGCCCAAAAGGCGACTTTGTTAAAAATGTACGTTTTACGAAGGGAATGGGCCAATTCTTGCGTCTAGGGGCCCTCTTGGGACGCATGTTGGAGGCTTCTTGGAGCCTCTTGGGGGCGTCCTTGGACGTCTGGGGTCTCCTGGGGCCTCTTGAGGGGCCTCCTGGGGGCCTCCTGGCGGCCTCTTGGGGCGGAAGGCTCGAGCTTGCGGTTCGTGGTCCCCCTCTGGGCCCCCTCTTGGGCCCGTCTTGGGGCCCTCTTGGGCCATCTTGGGCGCCTCTTGGGCCGTCTTGGGGCCCTCTTGGGCTGTCCTGGGGCCCTCTTGGAAGCTTCTTGGGCCGTCTTGGGGCGGTCTTGGGCGCCTCTTGGGCCGTCCTGTAACGTCGGAAAGCCCAAAAGACAACTTTGTTGAAAATGTACGTTTTACGAAGGGAATGGGCCAATTTTTGCGTCTAGGGGCCCTCTTGGGACGCATGTTGGAGGCTTCTTGGGGCCTCTTGGGGGCGTCCTTGGACGTCTGGAGGCCATCTTCAGCATCTCGGAGCCCTCTTGGAGGCCTCTTGGAAGTTTCTTGGGCCGTCTTGGGCGCTTCTTGGGCCGTCTTGTCTGACTGAGGAGGCCTCCGGCAAGCCCCGACGAGCCTCCGGGCCCCCCGGGGTGCACATTTGCGGTCGAGGTCCCGGCCCCGGGCCCCCGGACCCGGTGCGCCGATATATGTATACAATCCTGGGCTCGAGCGAAAATAGCATGAAAGAGAAGTCGCGCACAGAGCTTTCAGCACTTCTCGAAAATCGCTTGTAGAAACCAAGCCTAAATTCCAATGATATTGTGCAGCGCAACACAAATCCCGTTTACATGCGTTTGCGAATGCGCTGATTGCCGGGCTCGCCGGTTCAGGCGTGGACGCGTCACTGGGCTCTTGGCTCGCCGGTGGCTGCGCAGAGCCGGACGAAGATGATCCACCTGTGCCCATTGGTTCCTCAAGAACATCGCTTTTCCGCTTTTCGGTTGGGTTTGGTTTGATTGTCTTGGTTCTGACTTGAGGATCTTCCCCCAGAGGTCGTTTGTCCAGTGGGTTCGGCTGATCAAGTTTTGCTTCGACTTGGGGATCTTCCCCCAGAGGTCGTTTCTCCCTTTGATCATGCATGACTGTCTGTTCCGTTTTCGACCTCTTGGAAGGAAGCGGTTCCTGGCTGGATAGCTTATGTGCCGCTTTGTGCATTATTTCTGTCCCTTTGGCTGTTTTCCCCAATTCATTCACGGTTCGCTTGCGACCTGTTTCGTCGCGCGCGACTGGCGGTGAACCTGCGAACTGCGCATGGCCGCCCGCGCAGGTTGGAGCACATCCGTATGTCAACAAATCCTTCTGAAAAGTGCACGCGCGACGATGGGCGACTTATTGGTCATCCTGCGGCTGCGCAGGTGGCGGGAGGTTATCCTCGAGCACCGGCTTACTTACGACAGCCCTCGGCGTTGCATCCTGATTTACTTCGCCTTCCGGCGCGATCTTCCAGGGGGGGGCCCGGAACGCCTTCAACATATCAAGATTCCACTGATCGGCAGGAGATGCCCCCCTGACTTGCCTCGCCGCGACAACGCCGGTAGACGTCCCCATGGAGGCTTCGTCGCTGGATTCTTTGACCCCTAGAAAAAATCCACCCGCCCATCGAGGCGCCAACTTCGCAAACTTATTGTTTTTTTTCAGCCTGGGCGGTTTGTAACGAACGCATTCTCCAAACGGAATCGAATCCCCGCCAAACTGTTTGCCTTTGAGTGCCGTGCATGCTGCGCGGCCGGCGCGTCCGACTCGGAACCGCGCGATTCAAAACCTTGCGTGGTTTGTCAACCGTGGGAACATAGGATGGCGGTTGTCGAGTTCCGTTTTGTACTTCTCGTCTAGATGACTTTTCAAAACACGGATTTGTCCCTCGCATTCTTGGGCAGCGCCTTCAATCGCCCCGTTCGATTGGCGCTCTCCAACCAGGCTTTCCTCTGGAATCACCGCGTCGACATCTGCTGCTGCCTTGACCTCGCGGCGAAGAGCCAAGCTTGAAGCCCCCCGGTCGCATTTCAAATTTACTTCCGTGCGCCCCAACAGATCTAGATCATGCACAGCGTGTTCGACTGAATGCGGGTGCGCAACGCCGTTGCACGGAACGGCGTGTGAAAACGTTGCTTTTTGTTCCGTGGCACCGCACGCGAATGTTCGACATTGTGCTCTCGTCGTCTGGCATTCCCAAAAAGGAATGACCAATGCAAGCTGTTGAGCTTTCGTGATCCTTCTCAAGACCACGCGCTCGGCGGAACAAGCTTTCCCCCCTCCCCCCCACGCAGCGCCGACGCCAATTCCCACAGGGAAGAAACGTAGCGTTGTGTACATCTCTCTCTCTCTCTCTCTCTCTCTCTCTCTCTCTCTCTCTCTCTCTCTCTCTGGGTCGGTTGCCCCAGAGCTTTGAAAACTGGCACGGAGTGGTCTCCTGAGGCGCCCGACCCGGCATCCCCGTCCTCAGCCAACGAGGGGAAAAGGTTTGCGCCGAAACTGATTTTGGCACGCCCTGCGGCCCTTCAGGTGAAACATTTTCCTCCACTGGCCTTGCGGGCTCAGGCCCTGCCCGTGGAAAACTGGATGGCTCTGCCCCTCCGCCTCAGCTGGCGCGCAGAAGGGTGCGCCCACCAATTATTCGATTGATGGCGGCGCGATCCAATCCTTCATATTGTGATTGCCGTTTTCTTCAACCAGTGGGATGATCTCCGATGGATTGCATTGGTTTTGAATGCAACTTCCGTCGTCAAAGACAACTCTGCACCCTTTCCGTTGCATTGGGGACGCTGCCAACAAAGACTTATCAACACCTGCAACATGAAACCGCACTTTCTATAGCAAGCCATTTTCTGTGATGATGTTTTGGGGGCGATCTCCTAGATCAGGTGCAACATCGCCGTTGGCGACCGCGTAGCAAAATCCAGCCTTTGACACCTGGTTCGGAGTCGCGCGGCGCTCACTTGCATAATTTTTAGGAACGGCTGGCGCGGAAGCTCCAAGGTCTACGGTGCTCCATTTTTCGTGGGCGGGGCTCGGGCACCGCGCCCCGCCGCCTACTTCCGCCCACCACTTGGGGCCCCCAGGCGTCGCGGGATTCATTGTGCCAACTTCGCCCCCAGACAACTCAAGACCGTCCGAGGGGCCCCCCGTTGGCGTCGTAGATGATGGGCCCCTGCCTGGGCAAGGCTTGCTGCGATCCGCTTGGAGTCTGCGGTCGCTGCAACTGCCGACGATTAAGCATGTCGCGCGTGAAACTCTGGAACACTTGACCGTCGCCACTGGGGTTTTGATCAAATCAAATTCTTCAGATCTTGTTCCCTGAGGCGCTTGTTTTCTGGGCGATTAGTTTTCCCGCAAACCTTGCGCGAGGGGGAGTCTCCAACGCCTTTCCTTTTCGAGCCTCAATTGTTGGATTTGCCCCCTTTGCCTCTGGATGTCCCCCCTGAGTTTTTCTTCGGGCGCTGCGGGGGCTGCCATGCAGCGCCTCCTTTTGCAATCCAACTATTACTTCCGCCTTTGCCACCTTGTCCACCGTACTTCCCGCCAGGAGAGCCGGGTTCGCCGTTGCCGGTCCCCTTGCCTTTGGAATCGCGCCAGTGGCATTCGTGAGCTTTGTGGTTCGTTCTACCGCAGATGAAAAATCAGGTGCCTCCAGTGCCGCCCGCGCCGACGTAGCCGACATCCATTTGAGTGCCTCGGGCGTCTGCATTGACATGCTGCGTTTCCAAATGCAACATGATTTCTTCGCGCGCGTCGAGATATTCTTCCAGCTTCGATTGGTTGAGGTTCAGATGTGTTTGAAGACCTTCGGGGCACATTGTGACTCAGATTCTGGCTTTGGCGCCGTCATCCAACTTCTGTTGGGCCCTGTTTTCGCGCGCGCGGAGTTTCTCCTCCCATTGCTCGATGCTAGAAGACAAATCAGGCAGATTAAACTGGCCAAGCTGCAAAATCGAACTCATGGAGGCACTCTTGCGTTGGCCGGTGCGCGGATCAAAACGCCGACACAACGTCCGCCAAGCCACCAAACCGTGATCCGCCAACGTGTTTTTAATCATGTCGCACGCTTCGCCGTCCGTCATCTGTGCGGAGGTCGCGCACAGCTGGGTTGTAGTGAATTTCTTCCAACACCCTGGCGGGGGCCCTGGTTGCCCCTGGGCGAGGATGAGGTAGCATGTTGCAGAAAACGCAAAACCAGGCTCATTCGAGGATACGAAGGATGAAGAGGAGGAGGAGGAGGAGGAGGAGGAGGGGGGAGGAGGAGGAGGAGGAGGGAGAACGAGGAGCAGGAGACGGAGGAAGGAAAAGGATGAGGAGGAGGAGGAGGAGAAAGGGGGGAGAAGGAGGACGAGTAGGAAAAGGGCGGAGACGGAGGAGGAGAGGAGGAGGAGGAAGAAGAGGAGGAGGAGAAGGAGAAGGAGGAGGGGGAGGGAGGCGGAGGAAGAGGGTTTCCTCCTCCTCATCCTCCTCCTCCCTCGTCGCCGTTCTCCTCCTCCTCCTCCTCCTCCTCCTCCTCCTGCCGCCTCGTCCTCCTCCTGTCCCTCATCTTCTTCCTCCTCCTCCTCCTCCTCCTCCGCCTCCGACCTCTCTTCCCCTCCCTCACCTCTTCCTCCCGCGCACGGGGCGGGTCGGGGCCGCCGGGTGGGCCTCCGAGGCGGGGGCGGCCGCCGCGCGCGCAGCCCACCCTTGCCCTTCTTTGTTCCTCGATGCTCGGATCCCAGACCAAAAGGAGGAGGGGGTAGTACCCCCTCGGTGCCAAGGGCAAGGAGAGGAAGGATGGAAGCACGGCTGAGGAGCAGGAGGAAAAGGAGAGACCCGACAGCAGAAGAGAGGAAAAGGGAGCAGGAAGCTGCCTTGGGGCCCTGGGACTGGGACCACTACCGAGCGCGGGAGGAGGAGAAGGAGGAGGGCGACAGCAGACGGACAGACAGGGACCGAGAAAGGAGCAGGCAACAGCAGACGCACAGGCGACGAGGCGAGAAGGGGGTGAAAGTGAGGGGCACCACCGGAAACTCGAAAAAGAAAACCTAAAATCATGAATCGAAAATCCGCGTTTGGAATAGGATGGTCTTGAAGAGTACGACGGCAATGATGAGACATAGCATAATTCAGACGATGTTGGAGGAGTGGGGGGGGGCGAGACGAGAAAGGTAAGGACGACTAGAAGGATGCTCAGAGGGTGCAGGGGGCTGAACAGTTCGCTGAGCCGCTGAACGGTTGAACGGCAGGAGGAGGAGGAGGAGGAAAGGAGAAGGAGGCTCCTTGAAGGAGGAGGCGAGGAAGAGGAGGAGGAAAAGGCCAGAGCATCCCTAGCAGACGCCAGGCCGCCAGGCCCCAGGCTCAAGAGCGTGCGTGCGTCCGCGCAGAAAGCATTGACTGTCCTCTTATTTCCTTCCTCTCTTCCTCCGCCTCCTCCTCTCCTCCTCCCCTTGACTATTCTTCTCCTCCTCCTCCTCCTCCTCCTCCTCCTCTCCTCCCACTCCTCCACAAGCCATCTAGCCCCTGGCCTTGCACTGGCCAAGGCAGTAGATGAGGTACGAGCCTAGAGCATGAGAGCACATCGCATTGCCGATCAGCGGGCGAAGCGCAACTAAAGGCATAGACTCTGCAACACCTGCCCAGTAGCAGGGGAACGCATCTGAACCACTTGGCGGGCTAAAACAGTTGTCGCCCATCATTGCGAGCAACTCCTTCGTAGTGAAAGGAATGATAACACCATCTTCTGTGATCGTCACCATCCAAGCATTGTGAGTCGTGATCGTTGGCATTACTGGCCCCGGTGGCGCGTACTTCACGTCCTGGAGGAGGTCAGCTACGAAACAGCCGTCAAGCCCGCAGAACGCATCCCTCACAGTCATGTAGCGATCGAAACGCTCTCTCATGAATGGGCTAAGGTTGTCGCTGATGCTGATGTTGACGCGACTGTCGCCGAAATGCACACATCCACGGGACAGCAGGGAGCGGACGTACTCTTGGCGAGTGGCATCGTCATCCATGAAGAAAGCTGTCGGTTGCAAAACTCTTTGTTTTTTGAACACACCTCGGTAATCTTTGAAAGAACCATGGAACTCGAAGAGGGTCTTGCGCCAACCGAATGTGTAGCGACGCGGTCGGCGCATTGGCACCGACAGTTCCTCCGCGCATATCTTGCCTGTGATCCCGTCCATCTCCAGGTACTTGATCAAATCCGTGTGGAGCGATTCTGGGGCCCCATCGGTGATCTCTAAGATTATGAAGTCGGGGTCCAGGTCTTTTACCTCATGCTTGAACCACAGGAAATCCTCCATGCGCGTGCCACTGGATCCCTCACGAGCTCCTCTGATGCTGAAATCCTGGCAACTGTGGCCTGCAACTGCAAGAACAAGCTTCCCTGTGCGGTCATGGCGAATGGGGCAGGCTCCTCTGCCGCATGCGAAGCACTCGGCGGCGCCACTCTCCTTCAAGAGCTCTCCCTTGAACGATTCGAGGTAGCGGTCCATCTCTTCGAACGCTTGTAACCGAGCATCATGTCCAACGCAGTGCAACAGCCTCCTCACATGGTCGACATGGACATCGCGAAAGCGAGATTGGATGCTGCCAAACACGTGCTTGAAGATCCTCTCCGGGCCATCTTTCATATTGCTAAGCACGGTGCGCGCCGTTGGTTCGGAGTCGCACGCACTGTAAGCTGTGATAGCGTCAGGACTCGACGTGATGCCCTTCATCTGTAGAGCCCTGCTCAGATGCCTTGCAACTGTACCATCCGTTCCCTTGCCCGAGTAGTAGCTATGCAAGACCAGCGGACGAGAGTTCAGCAGCTCCGTCAACCTCCCGGCAGCACACTCATCTGCTGCGGTGACGTCATCGATGGCTTGCATGGGCCACTCCGCGTAGTCTTTTGTGGTGCGGAAGCCCTCGGACAGGAACAGGCTGGCCTCGGCAGCATCGATCGACCCTGTTCTGAATCGCTTGCTATCTGGAGCGTTAGATGGGCGCCTCACTAATGAACGCATTGCAAGTACACACTTGCTTGAACGTTGAGCCAGAAAAATGTCTATGGCAATGTTGACGATGATAATCACTCGGCCTGTACTTCCGAGCCTTCAGACTCTTACTCAGCCATCGCTCCTCAGCACCAGTAGATGCTGAGCTCACGTCCCTGGTGCCTTCAGGCGCATTCGAAGTGCGTGTTCAATCGGATCTGTCCGACCAGGTTTTCTCATTCGATGTGAAGTGTGCTACGTGTTCGTGCTTGTGATGTTTGTTTTTTGTTTGTGATGCTGCTTTGTTTGTGTTGTTTCGTGCTTGCGAAGCTGTTTCTTGTGATGTTTGTTTGGCATCAGGCGTTTACCCCTAATCTGTATTCCCAAGACGACCCACTAGACCCTTTTGAGTTTTATGAGTGCGATTTGGTTCGGGCTTGTTTTTGGACATCATGTCGTTTTGGGCCCCATGAGATCTCCATCGCCGTCGTCGTTGCCACTAGCACTGCACATGCTGAAGGCTGCTTGGGCTCCCCGGTCCCTCGCGCGAGAGCGAGGCGTTGCTCCCCGTGCCCATCTGGTGGGTTGGCGGAGCGCTCACACATCCCAGCAGTAAAAAACATGTGAATGGCAGAGGCAGTGGCTCGCAACATCGAGCACTGACCTCATCCCGCGACGCCATCATATTGAAATTGACTGACGGCGCATGCGAATGAAACAAATAGGAGCCTGAGTTCATCGCAGAGTCTCTGATGCCGGGCAAACAAAAACAGCGTGATCAAGCGGGATGCTCACTTGCTGCTATCAGCCTGCTTGGCGGGCTCGGGAGTGGCGGCTGCCAATGCGCTCCGAAAGAACCTCGTGGTGGCGCTGTTCGGCTGGCACGTCTCGATCTGGCGGAACATCTCTTCGAACGCTGTGTAGGACGCAGCCGAGTTCTCCACGAATGGCACCAAGTAGCCGTAGACGCCGCTAGTACCGACCGTCCGTTCGACGAAGAAGCTGCCCAGAGGGATGAACAACATCTGATTGGGTGCCAGCGTCCCACGGTAGACCCTCGCCTCAGACTGCGCAAGCAAGTCCAATTGTTCTTGAGATTGAATAGAATGAAGTACATCCAGCTGATGCTCGTGAAAGTCCTTGTCCGTCTGCTTGATCATGTCGGCCTTCTGGGCATAGTCGCCTAAGCTGCTGAAGTCTATCAAGGTGAACTCCAGGGTCCCCGCCACCTGATACATCATGCCCGCCAGCCCTTGGCGCGACTGCCCCATGCCCACATGCCCTGGGTTCTTGCCGTAGAAGGCGGCTTGGGAGCACGTCGTCTTCACCAAGTTGTCGACGCCGTCCTTCTTCACGTCCACGACGCAGGCCGGGCCCGCAGAGAGCATCAGCTCCCGGAGGCGGTCCCTCCGCTCATTGTGGAACGGCGTGTAGCCGCGCCCGTCTTTTACAGCTTGGCCGCTTGATGGGAATTGGATGCGAAACACGCCTAAGCTTGCCTTCACGCTCCGCTCGTCCACGAGAGCAGCCACTGCGAGCATGCTCTTCACGATGTAGGGCTCGCTTGTTCCCAAGGTCCCCGCGTCCTTGGCCTCGGCCAGCTTCTCCGCGGTGTCGAAAGTCTTCACAGGTTTAATCACATCATGACTGGCCTGGATCAGGAACGCGGTCCCAGTATCTCCTTTTGCCCTCTTCGCATTCTGCTCAGCCTCCGCAATCTTCCTTTTCCCGGCTCGTTCATTCTCCTCCTTTTTCGCCGCCTGCTGCGACGAGTGCTGGACCTTCTTGTCGTGCGTGGTGATGTGTTTCGAAACAGCATCCGCTGCAGCCTGCAGAAACTTGATGCATTTAGTGAAGAGGTCAACCTTCTTGTCGCATTCGTTCATCCAAGCCTTGACGGCGAGTCGCCACACAGTGCGAAGAGGCCGAGCCATGCCGCCGTTTCCATTTCATCCCTGACCGCCCCCGGACCTCTACCATAACAAATGCCCCAGAGAACATACTCCACAACTCCCCCATCCCCCTCGCTTTCCTGGCCCTCTCAGGGGCCATCCTGACTCAGATCAATGCGGCATGGCAGGGTCCCCCTCGAACCTTCATGGCGTTCTCGTCCTCGATGCGATGGATGCGGCGTTGGCCAGCCTGGAACCAGATGAGCGGCCTCACAGCATCGAGATCCTCGGGCACGACGGGCAAGGCCTTGCCCTCTGCGTTCCGCTGGGTCAAGAACGCCTCAAGGTTGGCCACGGCGACCAAGTAGTGCTTGTGGAACAAGAGGTCTTGGAAGAGCAGATCATGGTTCAAACTCGCGGTCTCGCTGTCGAAGCCGCGCGCCTTCATGATCTCATGGAGCATCGAACCCTTCAAGCTACCTTCGAAGCTGTTGCCGATGTGGTTCGCAATAGAGCGATTCAGGGTCTGCTTTGCCTCCTCAACTTTCTCGGGCTCCACGGGCTCTTTCTCCTGGTCGGCCTTGGTCTCACTAATGGTGCCAGCAATCTTCGACGCGAGCTTGAGCTCCTCCGACTCCTCGATGCCGTTCGACAGAGCGATCGAGCTCGACGGCGCAGGATCCTCTGGGAACTTGATATGCATGAGCGGCATCAGCGAGAAACGGTCGTTCAGCAGCTGCAGGTTGCGATCCAGCCCTGGCACGAAATGATGGCCTGGCCTGCTGCGATCCTCTCCGCCTTCGGTTTTGGTCATGGCAATCGCTTTGGCCTTCGCTTCCTCAAGTTTTTCCAGCTTGCCTTGAATGCTGCTGATTTGACTGGCCACCCTGTCATGCATCTTAACCTGCTGTATGTCCTTGTCGAATATCTTCTGAGCCGACGGCGGGGTTCTGTCGGATTCCTGATGCTGCATCTTCTTGTTCTCAATGACGGAAGCGAAAGCGCTGGAAGCTGCGCTTGTCCCGCTGGCCGAGTGGAACGCGGTCTGCCCTGAGGCCCCAACTCCGAGCAGGCCTGACCCCGCTGAGGCGAGGATGGCCTGCCCTCCAACAGAATCGAACATGTCATTGCCAAAGCCGACGTGGTTCTTGATGACGCCGGCCTGTGCAGCTGCGATGTCAGTCTCTGCGCCGATCTTCTTGGACTTCGAGGCCAACTCCAACTCCTTCACTTGTTCGATGATCGCCGCAGCATCAATGTAGTCCTCTGATGGCATCGGTAGACGTAGAGGTGAATCTACGGGGCCCATCTTGTCTCTAGCCGACTCAGGGCACTTGCCCTCGACCGATTTCCAAGTCATCTCCGCCTCCTCCATGGGGTAGCACTGCTTCTTGACACGGAGCTTGATCCACTGCGCCTTATGCATCATCACGAGCCTTGAGCCCTTGGCCATGGACGTCTTCGCCACGTGCTTGTCGAGGATGCGCTGCACGTCGGCGGAGGAATGGCCTCTCGGCTTGCCCTGGCCCTTCGAAGGATGCGTTGATTCAAAACTGAGCACCGACTCACTCCAAGGACTGGGTGGGGTATCTGGGGCATTCGCTTGGAGATTCTTGAACTCTTTGAGCGCCTTGATGCCTGTCTCCGACTTGTCATCCTTCAATCCGCTCATCATGGCGCCCACGGTCTTAGTGTGGATCCTGCACTGCTTCTTGCCCGGCGCGAAGTCGGGCGAACTGCACACGTTGCAGCTGGAGCCAGTGCTGGCCTCTCAGAGAAAAATTATCCCAGTGCGACCCTACCTAGGAGTTGGAACCCCTAGGAAAGCAGCATTAGTTGTAACAGTAACGCTAAGCTAAAGCTAAGCTAAAGCTAAGCTAAAGCTAAGCTAAAGCTAAGCCACAGCTAAGCTAAAGCTAAGCTAAAGCCAAGCTAAAGCTAAGCTAAGCTAAGCTAAAGCTGAGCAAGAGCTAAGCTAAAGCTAAGCTACAGCTAAGCTAAAGCTAAGCTAAAGCTAAGCTAAAGCTAAGCTAAAGCTAAACTACAACTAAGCTAAAGCTAAGCTAGAGCTAAGCTAAAGCTAAACTACAACTAAGCTAAAGCTAAGCTAAACGCTAAGCGAAAAGCTAAGCGAAACGCTAAGCTAAAGCTAAGCTACAGCTAAGCTAAAGCTAAGCTAAAGCTAAAGCTAAAGCTAAAGCTCCCAGGAGACTGGGGGAACCGCTCCCAGGGGACTGGGGGAACCGCCCAGGGCGCGTTGCACTGCCCGGCCCCTTTAAGCTAATAGAGTTAGGCAGAGCCTAGGTAGGGAACAAACAATGAAGAGGTGGCAGGAGGAGGATGGAGGTGGGAGGGCGTTTCTCTACCAGGCCAGGTACCTTCCTCGGAAACCGAAGCTCCCCCTCCAAAGATTTCGGCAGGCAAGATTTGAGCCCAAGACGGATTTGGCAATGGTCAGTTCGGTCCAGGGGCCGCTTTGCAAATCTCAGGATCAATCGACCCGACTTGGAAGAAACCAAAATGTCTGCGAGGGAATTTCTGCCCACCATGCGTGCAGAAATTCCTTCACTGATCAATGTTGCGTCGATGCGCACATTGTCGCTTCAGAGTGGGCAGGATTGCATGCCAGGCCTTCGTCCTCTTAGAGGACGTCCCCGCCACGCTGCCAGCGTCATCCGCCGATCCCCCTGGCTTGGAGGAGCCGTCGAGCGACGTGGCGTCCATCCCGAGGTCCTCGAGTCCGTCCATGTCGTGTCTCGAGCGAGGAGTCCGCGACTGGGTGGATGTCCCGTGGACGAGAAGCCTGAATGTTTGAGCCAACACCAACGAGAGCAGCCTATGTTCTATGGTTCCGCACAAGTTGCTAAACGAGTCTCGCTCTCTCCTGAGACTTCCTCGAACGTATTGCTAAATAATGGCACTCTTGCCTTATCAGCCGTATGTTGTGCATACGACCACGTCTTGTTGAGCGGCGTTCGACAGAAGTTATGGGTGGTGGCATGGACGTCCACTGAGCAAGACTGAACCCTCAGAGGCCCGCTGATCCTACTGTTGGGCTCTTGGACCCCCAACTCCCAGGACTGTTGTTTGGACCGTTTGGAGCCTATGCGAAGAGTTGCATGAGAGTTTGGTAGTTGATTTACCTTTTTGTGAGGGCGCAGTCTCTCGAGGCTCTGAAAGGCTCCTTTTGGGGGGGCAGTCGCAGGCTCACTCGTCGCTATTCAAAACTTTGTGTTGGAATTGGCAAGCGCCCCCTCGCCTCCCGATGCGTTGTTGAGACCCAGTTTTCTGTTAGACTACCCCCCCCCCCCATCTCTCATTAGTTGTCCCCAGGTTCCCAGGCATCGATTCTAGATGGGTTGGTGGGGGCACGACGCGTTGAGCATTGTTCAGCATACGCAAGCATACAATCCGAGCAACACCATCACATTACAAATCTGACTGGTTCCAAGCATCCTAATCCTGCGACAAACATAAAGTATGCACGTGAAGGATCCAAGCCCAAGGGGGGCCAGCGGCGCATGAGTGCCGACACCATTGATTGAACTTAATGTGTTAAAGACGGCGTGGGAAGCGTCAACGAGTTAGTGCGTAGGGGCCCGTATGGGCCCTATGATTAGGGAGAAGAGGAGTAGGAATGGATGTGGATGCGAAGATGTACCATACATGACTGTTGCTACAGTCGCCAAAAACAATGCATCCAGTCCAACAGCACAGCCCCCACTGAGCTGAGAACTGACGCGCAAACAATTGAAACGGGACAGCAGATGGCAGAGCGTATGACATTAGGTTCCTCCTTATATTCATCATCCTGCTTGTGATCACCACCAGCATCATCAACACCGTCATCATCATAATACATCCCCACTATCTCCTCTTATCCTCCCTCCTCCCTTGGCTCCTTGGCTAGCGTCGGTCGGTCGATCACACCTCGGCCTCCGCGAACTGACGAATCAACTGGGATGCAGGCGCGAGCTCCTGCCCACTGAAAGGGCAAGGCGCGAAGCTTTGAGAAGGGAGCTCGTCGTCATCTCTCTGCCTCAGCTTCCACTTGCGAACGTTGCGCACGGGCGCAGGCGTGAAATCAGGGCTGTCTTCCACCGAAATGATTGGAGCCGACGGCCCTGGAGGCGTCTCAGACAGCCCAAGAGGCGCGCCGGCGTCCAGCCGGGCACGCTTCGGGCTCGCAGGCACAGTGGGGGCCGGGCTATTGGGACTGTCGATGAATGAAGCGAGGTTCGGCAAAAGCTGCCCGCCATACATACTCTCCTCCACTGCCCTAGCGGAATCAAAGCATTCGGATAGATCTGAAATGTGAACGTCTACAGAGCCAGCGCCAGTCGCTGCATCAGCACTGGGGCGACTGGGCTCGCAAGACACTTGGCCAGAAGATCCTTCGGTCACGCGCACAGGAGCACCATCAAAAACGCCGCCAGGAAAAGGCTTGGGAACATCAGGGTCGCAACTATCGCCAAGCTCAGGCGGTCGACTGCCGATGCCATTGCCATCATCAGTCTTGTCAGTTTCGATGCCATGCGCATCATTGGGAACGGAAGCAGCAGTAACAGCCGACACAGATATCGTGATATTCTTGACACTAGGATTATCACCCACAGGATCACCATCACCAAGAGGCAAGGACATTGTTAGCATCCCCTCGAGGCCGAGGCGGCCAGAGAGTTTCCTGGTGCCTTCGGGTGTCTCCACGCGCAACTGTATGTCCATCTGGCCCGTTACAGGAAATGTGTAGGTGGCCATTCGAGGACGACATGGGTGCAATCGTCGGCAATTGGGCCGTCAGATCTGCAACACGTGGTGAGCCAAATGGCTGTGGCACCATCATGTCATTATCAACACCACCACCATCGTGAGCTTCATCATAATTGCCCTTATGTGGCGATTTAGCTGGGTTCCCACGAGCCCCCTATGAGCCCCCCCCCCAGACTCCCAGACTTGAGTAGATCGTCCTGAGCGATTGCCCACCTAAACAACTTGGGTGCCCCGCTGGACCTTCAAGGGACCTCCTCCGCGCCTCACGGGGCCTTAATCGACCAACGTCCGCACGTGTCTCGTGGCCCCACAGTCGACACCAAACGTGTCAACCTGACACGCCAAATGCGTGCCGCGGCAGCGTGTGTCCGAAACAGAAGGGAACTACCTTCATGGCCCCAAAGAGGCAAGCGTGTGAATAGTGGCGAATGCTTGTACAGGGGCCAGATGTAGATGAGAGAAGTTTGGTCAGAGTAATGGCCATTGTGGCAGGCCCAACTAGGACACACAGCAGTAGCAGACTTTTTTGCACATTCAAACACAATGCAATACAAGGCAGCCCACACGTACCCAAAGCTATTGGACATGTTTGTTGTTGGCAATGTTATTTGAGTTGCATTGGTTTTCAGCTACGACAAACGAATAGCTTAGAAAAAACACAAAACACCATGAAAAACATTGACCGCCAACAAAAACATCAAAAATGCTGAAAAACCAGCAAATCAATAAAAATGCGAAAAAACAGCAAAAAAATCAAAAAAACCTGAAAATGCAACAAAAACAGTGAAAAACCTGAAAAACATTGAAAAATCAACAAGTGACAACAAATTTCTATATACACCCAAAAAATCAAAAAAAGGTGGCTGGAGGGGCCTCCTCGGAAGTCCTCGGTAGTCCTCGGAAGCTTCCTCGGTAGTCCTCGGTAGTCCTCGGTAGTGTTTTTGGTAGATTATCGACCAGAATTGAGGATTACGTGAATTTGATGTACATATGTTGTTTTTGTTGTTTTTTTCAGTGTTTTTCATGTTTTTTCATGTTTTTCAGTGTTTTTCATGATTTTGTAGTTTTTTTCATGTTTTTTCATGTTTTTGTGTTTTTTCTGTGTTTTTCAATATTTTCATGGTGTTGGATGTGTTTCTCTGATGTTCAAGATGTTTCATGTGATTCATAGGTTGGCATGTTTTTCCAGCTGTTTCGATGTGTGTTGTAACTGTTGGCAGTGGTTGGCATTGCTTGGGGGCCAGACCTACTTGTCTCGTGTGGTTGTAGTGCGAAACAAATCTCGCGTGCGTCATATAGCGTGAACGTGCGTGTGCGCATGGTAGATGTGCTCTTTACAGGCAGTATTGCATGCATGTGTGAGTGTGCCCGCTTGTAGGCTACCCCATTCGCACCACTAGTAGGTGTCGTGTGCTTTCCGTTGCGTTTCTGATATGGTCATAGTGATATCATGTTGCAACCCTCGTTGGGGCGAGGGTGGTTTATAACATATATAGTGTTGTACTCTTCTGGCAATGTAGGTGTGAACGTGCTGTGCCTTTGCTAAACTTAGGGGCCCACTGAGGCTTTTTGCAACGAGGCTACGAGATCTTGTATGCGTGAGTGAGACGTGTCGTGCTGCCGCAACAAAGGCTGCTGGCCGTGACGCCAACATGGCGGCGCCGTGCAGCATATAATACATGTAAGCTGGCCAGCCTCAATCGCTGGAAGAGCTGTCAGATCCCTCTCCAGAATCTCCAGACGCTGACGAGTTGTCGCTGCTGCTGTTGCTGGTGCTGCTGTCGCTTGAGTTCTGTGCTGCGCTGGCAGCGGCATGAGATTTTGCCTTGGCTCTCGCCGCCCTTCCACGACCGCGCCCACGACCTCGTGCCTTCTTAGGGGGGGGCTCTTTCAGATCCTGGACCACTGGGTCGTCGCCTGATTCCCAATCCTCTGGAAGACAACTTTTGTCCACATCGGGCGCGGCCGGAGTGTTCTTCACCCCTGGCTTGAATAACATATGTTCCCTGCGAGTATTGTAGCAACGACATTGGTTCAACCAGTGCTTGAGGTATACTTGCACCTCCTGATCCTGCTCTGGTGTTTTGAATTGTCGAGTCTGGCGACAGATCGTGTTCTTCTGCTTTTCATTTACATGGCCGCCTGCCCGTCGACCGCACAAAGCTTCCCACTTGTTTGGCGGCGCAAAGACCATGAGCCCTGGACCCCATGGATACGACCGTTCATGATGCTTGCGCCCTTTGCGACCAGGTTGTTTCACTACATCGCGGGCCTCCTGAGGCCCCTGAGGCCCACCTGCACTACCATCCGGTGGCTGTCTAGGTCGCGGTATGGCATCCATGTCTCCTGAAATGCTTAGCTTGTTGTTGCCACTGAGCAGGCGCTTGTAATACGCATCTTTCTGGAAATGTGATATGTACTCTTTCTTGATTTGCTCAATCTTTGCAAGGGCTAGAAGGTAGAAATGACTGATGACGATCGTGTCTGGTTTGGCCCAGAAGATCGTGGGAGCACGCTCTTGCACTTCGACTACGCATGGCTTGTCGGCCTTACTGAACCAGACCTTGAACGCCCATCCCATGTATTCTAAATAGCCTAACAAATCCCAAGTTGACATGTCATCAGTCTTCGACATGAGACGTGGGGCCATGAGTTGAGCATTCTTCCTCTGGAGCACTGAGCAAGTGTCGATCGACTCTTCGCCAGTAGCTGTAATCCTCCAGTCAACAGCAGAATCAGAAGTACCAGTTTGCTGGACAATGCCAGCCTCCTCGAGTTTCTGCAAAGCCTGGGTAGGTTGAACATTCGAGCCTGGCACGGTTCATTCTCGATGATCTTTCCTGCGCCTCTTCCTGTTCCTCCTGACCTGCTTCAGCTGCTGCTCAGCTCCTCCTCGTCCTCATCCTCCTTTTCCTTCCCTTCCTCCTACTCCTCCTCCTCCTCCTCCTCCTCTTCCTCCTTATCCTCCTCTTTCTCCTCTTCCACCTCCTCCTCATCCTCCTCCTCCTCATCCCCCGTGCCACTTGACCCTGGAAAGCCTCCATTGATGCGCGATCTTCTTTGGAACAAGCCCAGCTAGATCCATCAACATTTGATTCCAGAGCCGAACAAGACATCATTGCGGATAGTACCGATGAGGTTTTTTCATCACATAACGGTGGGACCAAGCCTGGCACTCTGAAATAGAGCTCCTTGTTGGGCTGTATCAGCCATAACTGGTCAAGATGATTAGACAGATACGACCAAGACATGACGCGTCCAGTGTCGCACACCTTGGCTGATAGAAATTGTTTCGCTGAATCGTCGCAAGCATCATCGAGAAAGCCTAATGCATTAATGACGATATCACCAGATCCAAACCGAGTCTTAGAATACCCTCTCAAAATACTCTTCGGATTTTTCACCGTAGCCTGGAAGACGCAAGTCATCTGCCTATCTGGTTGTGTGTCGCCATCGAGCTCTGGCACGGGATCGCTTGCCTCAGGCCCTCCATTATGAAAATCGAGGTCGGACTACATTGACGCTGGCATGTGGAAGGCATCGGCAATCATGGAGGTGTCTAGCACGTCTGGTTTGAGTTGGCTCATATCAATGTCGGCTGGGAATTGCAGTGGCGTTCGTAGCACATCGTCCAAAGTCGGCAAATCTCTTAGGCGCGCACGTATGATGAAGATTTGTCCCTTGCTTGCGAGACTCAAGAAGTGTTTGATTTTCGCATACTGTGTAACTCTTTTCAAGATCGCAGCCTCCAGGGAAGACCCAGACTCAGCCACCGCCGCAAGCTCGCCTCTCTTTGGCGCTGGTGGACCTGGGGGACCGGGGGACAGGCCAGATCACCAGATGGATTTTGGCCCAGGGCCCAGAGCACACATATCTTTATGAGGGTAGGGTCCGAACCCAGCGTAAAACAAACAGCAGTGACATAACCATCTAAATGATAACAACGTCCCAGACACGGCATTGAGAGCAAGCACCAGTCCTGGGGAATCATGCAAACCGTGTCCCACTGATTGGCGAGAATCGCCCCACACGACACCAGCGACGCGTGAAACCAAAACAAGCAGCCGCCCAGAAGTGTGAACAATTGGTTTTGCGAAGGGTGGAACTCCTGAGCGCACGAAGGCCCGCGTGCGTGGAACTTCTCTCGCTCGTTACCTCACTCACGTGGATTCCTGCTGCGCGGAAGCCTGTTTCAGAGCCGGGCCGTACCAGAGGCCTGGAAGGCATAGCGAATTGAATTTGAAAGTGGGAGCCCCTGGGTGACTACAACAGCCCAACCACTGCAAGCCATGCCATACCTCGAGAACAACGAGAACTTATTTGCGCAAGCGCTCCTGGAGGATGTGTATATGTATACAACGGTTGCCTACGTGCGCGCACGTATGTATCTGCACGTGTATTGTATGTGCACACGTGCGCGCGCATGTCGCATGTGAATAGCATTGCGCGTGTGAATGACATCGTTGAAGTGCTTGTATTCAGTTGATTGTGTATGTACGTAGGACAACCTGTGCATTCTAAGATACGTTGGCCCCAGTCCTGCACCTCCGCTGCCAGAGGCGCCGCCGCTGCCTGATGCAGCGCCAGCACTGCCAGAGACGCCGCCGCTCGATGCAGCGCCTGAGCCAGAGCTGCCTCCCGCCGCACTGCCAGCCTGCCCACCAGAGCTGCCTCCAGCGCCGCCGCCGCTCCCAGCAGTGGCTGCGGCTGCTGGTGGACTTGGGCCGACTGCAGCTGCCGATGGACCTGGACCGCCTGGACCGTCCTCGCCATCGTCACCACCGTGGCCGTCGTCATTGTCCCAACAATCTGGTAAGTCCAAGAATTGCGTCTGAAGGTCTCCACGGTAGATGATCCGATTGGCAAGGTAGTGTGGAACCCGATTCGTGCCTGCATCTTTCGCGCTCCCATCTAATGCTGGATGCCCTGCCAATGACAATTTTTGCAAGCACAAGTCCGTGTTGTTTACCTTCGCCAATGTGTTTGCAAACTTTCGTACATTGACTTCAGACGACTCCACATGTTCTACAATCTCATTTTTTCGCAAGGTGATAGATGCATACGCCTCCGAATGCCTGCCAGATAAAAGAATCCCCCGATGGAGTTGCGCATGATCACGTTCAATTCCAATCTCAATGTTGCTGGAGAACATTGCACAACGACGAAATCGACGTAGCTCAGGATGAATCGACCAATCCTCACCGTAGATGATGCGAATCACATCGTTCCGAAGTCCACCAGGTGGGCGACTGAACAATCTGATCATCTGAGGGTGTACTCTCACGCCAGCTCTTGAATCTCGATCGTACATGGACATGCTGATGAATAACCCTGATCGCGCCTTGCGTTCGCTGTAGTGGCCAGCGGACAACGCCCGGGCTGGAAGATCATAGTATGGGCTCAGCCGCAAGCGCAACTCCGACAGAACATACCGTCTCGCATCAGAGAAATTCTGGACAATCCTTGAGAGAAACAGCTTTGCGCTCAAGTGCGTGCGAAGGTTGCTCAAAATGAGATCAGAGACCCTGCCTCGGAAATCTCAAGGATAAACACACTGGCGTAAAGACTAAACCATGGACGCAGCATTAGAAATACATATGAGTGCGTGTATGTCGTGCGTGATGCAACGTGTTGTTAGCGACGAGCATACTTTGTGGCATTGATACCTCACATCACAAATATAATGTTATTGATGTTGTCGGTGTTGTTTGATGTTCGTTTGAACGCGTTTTGATTGCTGTTCGTTTGCGCTGTTTTTATGTTGATCTGACGTGACGTTGATCTTGGGCAGGGGCCCTCATGGGGCCTTGGCCTTCACTTGAGCCTCTTGGGCCTTCGGCACGCACCAGCACAAAGATGTTTTTCAGAACATACCCCAGTCCTCGTACTAACCTGATCTCGAAAACCGTGTATCTCTGAAATGAACAGGACGTGTGACAAGTCGCAGCTTTGCCGAACGAAATCTTCAAGCGCCCCACAGCATATCTCGGGTACTCGACGGCCTCTCATGGCACAGGCCTTGAGGTCGGCTATCAAACCATGTTCCTCGGGGGGAGGGGGTCTGTCGACCGTTCCACACGGCCCTCCTCGTAATCATGAGTTCTCCACCCCCTCCTCCTTCCTCCTCATGGTCCTCCTCATCATCCAGTTATCCTCCTCCGCCTCCTCTTACCTCTTCCCCCATCCACCCCCTTCTTCCCTCCCCTTGGCCCCCTCCCCGTCTCCCTCTGACTGCCTCTTACGTTCGGGACGCCCCGGGACGCATGCAGGACATTTATCTTCAGGGCGCAACGTAGGGTCCCCAGGGGGCCCCAAGGCGATTGCCCCTGAGTGGCCCCAAGAGGGCTTCTGGAGTCTGGAGGGGGGTCCGAAGTTTCGCTGGATGAAACAATAAGCGTGTTGAAGTCGAACGTGGTATGTAATGCGGTGTGTCTACCGATTCTGCCCCCCCCCAAAAAAAAAACGCCTTCACTTTTCAGTTAGAGGTGGCTCGCTGAGGACTACAGCGTGGACCTTATGGGCCCGCAAACAGCCGGGGGCTCGCATCGCATTGCATTGCTCTGAATGCCTTTGCATTCCTGATCGATTCATGGTTGTGCCTTGCAGTGATTGAAGTGCCTTGCTGTGCTTTGCAATGCTACCACTTATCTTTATTGCGTTGCATTGGTGTCCATTGCGCCACATAGATTGCACCACTGCGATTGCGCCACATTGATTGCACCATCTTGATTGCACTGGCTAGTCCGCAAGAGACCACTGTTTGGAGTCCATGACGGCAAACCCCCTCTTCAACGTTCAAGGCGTGCCACTGCCGCAGCAGAAGTGCAACTCATAGCTCCTCCCCTGCCCTCTCATCCTCTTCAAGTGACAAGTGGCTCACCAGCCCTCTTTTCCTTCGATCTGTCTCCATGCCCCCCCAGCGGCTGTCCTTGCAGCGCCGGTGCTCGTGGCAGGGGCAAAGCTTGCAAAAGTCGTTCATGCTTTCGAGGAGCTCGGCAAAGATAGCAACTATTATCATAAACCCCCAGAACAGCTCACTATGAAAAGCTTGAGTTGCTCTGAGAAGGTGGGCCCCCTTCTCATGGTCTCCCCTAGGGGCGCCAGGTACGGCATCAAGGGGGTGCCAGCTGCGTACAATGAGGTGTCGACGTTCCCGAAACCATTGTGATATGGTAACCAGCACCCCCCATACGCGCCCGCCACCAAAGACGGGTGGGCCCGATTTGAAACATGATGCCCACAAGGTTCTATCTCCTGGTTGCGCTTAGATGGGCGCACGAGCGAGAAGCTGCACATGTTGCTGCACATCGTTCGCTTGGGTTGCACTTTGGGCCGCGCCTGGGGCCCGGGATATTGGCTTCTGGGGTTGGAGGGGGCATCGAGGAAGGACGGGCATTCATGCGATTGCACTTTCATGTCAAACCTTCGGCCCCACGACCCCACGAGCCCCTTAGAAGGAGCGGCGTTGAGAATCAAAAGGCGCCTTTGTGCCAGAACAAATCGAAGTGTTTTTTTTAGGCTGCGGAGGTGGAGTGGAGGTGCAGGGCTGGAGATGGACGGGAGGAGGGAGGAGGTACGACGAAGAAGATTGGCATATGTGTGCTTAGCGAACGAAATACAACAACGTGCAGCCTTGTGCGACGCATGCATTTAAGCGACTACGTCCTGTGAGCCTCTCTCGGATGAAGGCTTCACGCGACCATTTGTGATGCAATATGTAAGCTGCACTCTCAATTTGCGGCTTGATTTCCTCGTAGGCTTCTAGGTGACCCAGCATTCTCTGTTCAATAAGTTCAATTACATGGTATGTACCAGGAATCACAATGATATGGGATGTGTCCAAGGGATGGTCGCGAGGGTCAGGATTATCATCTTCAGGAATGTCGTATTCGCCGCCCTCCTGGGCGAGGGAGAACCACCATGGGAAAAAAAACCTCAACAGACGTGCGCGCTCGATCGATTTTTGCTTCCGGGCCCGAATCCAATGCCATCGAGAAATATTTTCCAATCAAGTGTTGAGTAAGATCCCAGTCAACTGACTCAAGCCTGTGGGCATGGAACCAACAGTGCGCTTTGTGCGCGGAGCTGGTGTGGCGCGCGCCCAGGCCCGCAGGTGGAAGTATATGTCGAGAAAAACCAGCATTCACAACGCTGCCATATGATTTCATGGCCCAATCAAAAACAGTTTCGTCATACTCTTCATTCCGTGAGAGGCTGACCATGTTAAGGAATGCTTGTTCAACTTCGTCTATTTGATCACCTCGGAGGTAAGAGTACTCAGTCAGAAGCCAGTTACGGTTTCCCTGAGGACTCGAGTCCATCAATCCAACAAGAATCCCATCTTCTTGAATCATTCGGCAATGCACGTCCTGCATGTGGACCATCCATGCAACGTCCAGATAAAGCCTGTACCGAGAAATCACAGCAGGGCTAGGGTAAACGGCGCTCTTCAAAAGTTGATGGCCTGCTTGAGCTGCCGCTGCTGGAAAGCACCGCATCGCTCTTTCCATGATCAGCTGCAACGGGTTCCGCTGGACACCATAGACGCTCACGCTTCTGACATGGAACGAACAAACAAGGCAGTGGATGAGAAACGTAGCAGAATATTGGCCCTTAAACTGGCTATCGAGGCGGAATTTTCCTCCTCGGGATGAAGTGCGAACCCAGGTATCGCTAGTGAAATCATCGATCACCAAGCTCGCAGCACAAGCGTCGAGCCACTCGACATATGTCTCCAACAGGCCTCGGCTCTCCGCACAGCTCTCGACGATGGCTGGGTGCCAAGCCCGCAGAGACGACGATATCTGCATGAACATCTCACGCTGCATAATATCTTTCCTGGGCTCAATGTGGAGATCATCTGGATCCCCCTCATCGGGTGGCGGCTGAGGCTGAGGCGGCCGAGCTGGCGCAGGGCCAGCGCCGGAGCAAATGTTGCGCCATTCCGTGTGAAGACAAGCGAGCCTTGAACATTTGCTCCTGGTGTCAAAGACAAGGTGAAACCAACATCTGGCGCAGCACAATGCGGCAAGACAGGCAGGAAGTTGGAAACATGTTATGGGCGTGTCAGACACCCCCAGCTCATCCTGCCACCTTCAGAGGGCAAGCTCCAAAAAAAACATTATCCCAGTGCGACCCTACCTAGGAGTTGGAACCCCTAGGAAAGCAGCATTAGTAGTAACAGTAACGCTAAGCTAAAGCTAAGCTAAAGCTAAGCCACAGCTAAGCTAAAGCTAAGCTAAAGCTGAGCTAAAGCTAAGCTAAAGCTAAGCTAAAGCTAAGCTAAAGCTAAGCTAAAGCTGAGCAGCAGCTAAGCTAAAGCTAAGCTACAGCTAAGCTAAATATAAGTTAAAGCTAAGCTAAATCTAAGCTAAAGCTAAGCTAACTCTAAGCTAAAGCTAAGTTGAAGCTAAGCTACAGCTAAGCTCAAGCTAAACTAAAGTTATGCTAAAGCTAAGCTAAAGCTAAGCTAAACGCTAAGCGAAAATCTAAGCGAAACGCTAAGCTAAAGTTAAGCTACAGCTAAGCTAAAGCTAAGCTACAGCTAAGCTAAAGCTAAAGCTAAAGCTAAAGATAAAGCTAAAGCTCGCAGGGGACTTGGGGGAACCGCTCCCAGGGGACTGGGGGAACCGCCCGGGGCGCTTTGCACTGCCTGGCCCCTTTAAGCTAAGAGAGTAAGAACCCTTCTGAACCTTCTAGGCAGAGCCTAGGTAGGGAATAACGGTGAAGGGTGAGGAGGGTGGAGGGAGGAGGGTGAATCCAGGGTGAAGTGACAAGGGGGCAGGGAGAGACAAGATGTTTGCTCACACCACCTGGCGACTTTCTGACGCACTGGAGTCCCGAACTGCATGTCCAGGCAGTCCAACATGTCAGCGGCTGCCTCTTCAGTTAAAATATAGAAATGGTGCTTGGGTCTGAATAGTCCGTACTCTGCTGCAATAATGTCGAAGGGCGTTTCCAGAAGAATTGCATCCACAACGTCAACGCAGACAGAGTGAGGAACTGACGCACCATTGTAATTCAGAGCAGCCCTACGATCTGGTGACATTTGAGAAAGGCTGTCCGTCAACATACCTTGAAATCTGATCAACGCCACGCCAACAATTTTGTGTTCAAGCCTCTTGAAATCATCCGGAAACGGCGGTTGGCCCGTGGAGTGTTCCCAGGACACTCGACAATTTTCGACTGCATTTGCAATGTGTGTTCGATCGATCTGATCCAGTTTTGGCGGTGGCACGCTGCTTCTTTGCCTTCTCCTGAGAAGGTCTCTCTCGGCTTGGCCGACGACCCAACATGTGTACATCTGGAGGCGGAACGCACTCCCTATGCCAAAATGGCTATGATACGACGGTGGCGTGGACGCAGGCGGTGGGCGAGGGGGAATCTCAAAGGACTTGTCTGAGGGGCCGGGGGGGTATGACGCGCGGGGGCTCTGGAAGTGAAGGAGGCTTCTAAGAAGGCCGTTCCGAGCTGCTCGATTTCCCAGACAGTCCCCAGCGCCGCGTTCTGAGCAGGTCCACGCCTTCTGCCTTTACCCCAGGGCCTCTGCCTTTACCCCAGGGCCCTCCCCCGCCGATTCGCCCCGCAAAAAACCAAAAATGGAGTTCGCACCAGAAGCCACCCAATTCCCCTTGATGTATATAGGAAGGCGCTGATAGTAATACAGCGCCTTCCCACATCAAGGGGAATCGGCCACCGGGACCGTGCCCTTTGTCATGGAATGGGCGTCCTCAGGTCCTCTCATTCTCCTTCTGATCTTCACTCTTCACTCCTGAGGGGTCTTTACGGGGTTCCGAGCTTTTCGTGCCAAATATTTTGGGACGGGTTGCAAATGCGAACAGTAGTGAGACAAGTGTCCCCAGAGTAGCCCCAGCCTACGCGAACAGACCAGACGACGGTGGCAACAACGACGGCGATGGCGACGACGACAACCGTCCTAAGGAGGGGCCAGAACGCCCGGGGCGGGGAGGACCCGTTAATGGCTCTGCCCCCACATTCTCCGACCCATTTTCTTCTTTCGATTATTTTCTGCCCTTCCTCCTCACAACCGCCCTCGTCCGTGCGCCCTTCACCCCCATCGTCCTGCCCTTGCTCCCCCTCCTCCCTGACGCGCTTCCCCTCCGCATGCTCCTTTCCTCCTGATCGTCGTCTTCCCCCTGTTCCACCTCCTCGTTTTCCTCGCGCTCCTCCTCACCTGATATTATCCCTCCTCTCCTCCTCCTCCTCCTCCTCCTTCTCCTCCTCCTCCTTCTCAGCATAGCGCCTTTCTCTGCTGTGAGGTTTGCTTTGCGTTTGGCGTTTGGGGCGCCTCTGACGTTGGAGGTTACTCAACGTTTTGCTTGGGGCACTTTGAGGGCATGGAAGAAATTCACTACTGGGTTGAAAAATCAATCGCGCCAGGGAACTGAAGACGAATATTCTCGACCCGTGCACTTAGGATCGCGTTGCGCTGCTGCTCAGCCTCGCCCATCAAAGCGCGGGCGTTGCGAAAAATCGGAAGATGCCAAATTCTTGAATTTTAAACTGAAGTTCGACCACGTCTTCATGTCGCGGTGAATTGCTGGGTTGTGTAATCCCCTTGTTGTCGACAAGTGATTTCGCGCTGCGCGAAGATGATGCTACACCCTCAAATGTCTGCTGCAGGGTGCTTTGCATTGCCTGCGCTGTGGCTTTATGCTGCTGCAGTCTCTGCATGTACTGATAATGGTTATGCTGCGTTTGTTGCGCGTTCGCATTCTGAGTTTACAACTGCCCCATCAATCGATTGATTTGCTGATCCTTTTGCTGCAATCCATCGATCAGCTGCTGAATCCGTTATCGGGGCGCCACTTGTAATTGCAGGGCCGCCCTTACTTGGTGGATTCCCCTCCTTGGATCAAAATAGAAATCGAGATCGAGATCGCGAGTGAACGTGCCTAGCTCGCGCTACCACGAACGGAGTGTATACGATCTGATGCCCTTTCATAGGGCTCTACATGAAACCTGAAATGGCTGCGGTTCAACTACCTCCTACTCTGCCCCTCTACACGCTACGCCGGGGGCAAACATTCCCACGGGGCGAGGAGGGGGGGCAGGCGCTGCAAAATACATGAAAAATGCACTCATGCTCGCAGTCCAAAGCGAAGCCTTTTTTTCACATCGTGGGGCGGGCGCCTGCGCGGCATCAGCCGCGCGTCTGAGCGGGCGCGATGCGCGGGCACTTTAGAATGAAATCGAGTCAGCAGTTTGACCGCCGGTCGATATAGACAGCCGCGCGCCGCGTCCAGCAGCAGCCGCCTCAGCCCAGCATGTCGGCCACGCGTCAACCATTAGCGACTTTCGTACGCTGGGTCCAGCAGCGGCCCACCACATTGTCCTTAAGGACGTCGACCCAGGCGATCAGCTCTTCCTCCATGCACCCCGCTGGGGCCTGTCCGCTCGCGACCTGGCGGCCCAGGGCACGGTGCGAGGCAAACGGCAACCGGCGCGTTCTCCTTCGTCACGTCCGACACCGAGAACACGATCTTGACGCATCCGCCCGCGCAGCCCATCGAAATCGGGCGGGTCGCCGGCCGCGGCCGTTCCCCGCGCCTCGACGGTGATCCCGTTGATTTCCCCCGCCTCCAGCTCCGCCAGCGCCTCGACCTTTGGCGTTGGCGCCACTGCCAGCGCTCCGAAGAGCAGCGCCAGGAGTGGCGCCAGCGTGCGCGGATACCACCGTTCACTTCCATCTCATGGGCCCGCCAGCGCACTTCGCCCCGCGCACGCTTCACCACCGCGTTTACGAAAGTGCGGTCATAGGTCATAGTTGAAGCGCGTGCATTTCTTGCCCGCCGCGTCGTTGGTGGCGTCGAGCACGCCGGCGGCGGGCAGCACGTGCGCGCCGTGCCCCCCCCCAGCAACTCTTCCAACAAAACCGCGGCAATACGTCGTTGCTGTCCACGGTGGTCCCGCCAGTTGTCGCCCACGACGCAGCGAAAAATGGTGCGGCCTCGCCGCCCGCGCTGAGCGCGTCGATCCCGCGCGCCGCAATGTCGGCGCAACCAGCGCTGCTATCGACCTCGTGCACGGCAGACAATGCACCACCCAACCTGAACCCAAAGGTCGCGACAAGAGTCGCGATTCCGTAGATGCCGCATTTGTAGAAGTCGTGCACTTTGAAACGATCTTCGTCCGTCGCCATCATGTTTCGCTTGAGGCCGGTCTGGCCCCTGTTCTCGAGTGTGGTCCCCCTCCAGGTTGGACAGCGCTTGTGATCACCACGGACACAGGTCCCCATGTTCTTCGCCGGCTGGCAGAAGGTACTCGGCGACCGCTTGGTGCCATTCTCCATATCCTCCTAGATCAGCTCAGCCAATGCGTTCACCGGCTTGTCCTTCATGTTGTTCGCGGTCGCGAACTTCTCCAGCCACTCGAGCTGCATCTGCGCTCGCTCGAAGCCGGAGACCGCGTCCGGGTTGACGTACTTGCACTGGGCGGGGTCATCCACATGGCACGCGGCGGCGGGCGGCCCAGGGGCTGGATCGCTGGAGGACGCCATTGAAGGATGAGTTTGCAACACCCGCGCGCGAAGCTGCGCAGGCACACCACCTGGTGGCGTGCTGGGTCCCACCAGAGGCGTGGGAACCCTCGTACGTGGAGTGAACCACCAGGGGCGCCACTTCATTACCTGTTGTACGACGACGACAACGACGACGACGACGACGACGACGATGACGACGACGACGAGGACGAGGTCTGTGGAGGCCTCCAGAAGCCCTTGAAAGGGCTTAACATGTAAGAAAGCCATCGAATTACACCGATTAGGGTTGCCCAGAAGGTTCCTACTTGTTGAAAGGTTGGTGCCTCGGGGGGCTGCTTCGCCCGTTCCTCGGAGGTTCCTCGGAGGTTCCCCGGAGGTTCCCCGGAATCGCCGGGCGCCTCATGCCAAGCAGCGCCAAGCAATGCCAAACAATGCCAAGCAACGCCTAGCAATGCATGCAAAGCAATGCCGAGCAATGCCAAGCAATGCCAAGCAACGCCAAACCATGCCAAGCAATGCCAAGCACTGCGCCCATGCAACAAGAAATGTTCCCCGAATTGGGGTCGAGCCGGGTTCATTTTGCCAAAAAAAAGCCCGTCCAGGTCGACCTGAACATTCTCGTGTGCAAATGGTGCTGTCATCGGACACTGCCACCAGGCCATAAGTCTTGAGAAAGGTCCCCCGACATCGGCACGGAACTGTCTGAGCCGAGTCTGCGACATCTTTCGTAGACGCGATATATGTAGACGTGTGGGGGGGGTACGCAGCCGGAGGAAGAGAAGATGGACAATGTATGAAACATGAAGTAATCGTAACATGTCCCGGGCGTTCGTGCAAGGGGGTGGTCCATGGGCGAGGGGGTCAGGGCCTGTAACCAAACGACACTCTGGCGGCACGAGGCCCCGAACCGCGCTTCAGAGTAAAACAGAGGGCAGCACAGAGAGCACTGCGGAACGGCCGCGATATAGCGGCCACGCTGGGGACACACGCCGTGGGTCACGATGGTAGGCAGCGATGCGCGTCCCCCGCCGGGCGTTCGAAAAAGTATGCGGAGCATGGATGAAATTTTCACGTCGCAGCGCGGCAGAGGCAGTCCGCACGCGCGCTCGGGCGGGCCGGCGACGGCAGGCGCCAACTGTCCAGCGGCAGGAGGGGGAGAAAAGGGGGCAGAGGCGGCTGCGCAGGGGGGGGGGGGATAGGGAGAGCGCTCAGGACTAAGAGGGCGGCGAGCAGCAGGCCGATACGGGCAGAGGAGGGCGAGGGCGACGCAGAGGAGAAAAGCGGGGCAGCCGCCGCGCCCGCGCCGCGCCCGGTCGCCCACGCGCGACCAGCGAGGTCGGCCCGGGCCGCCCCGAGCCAAACTGGCTTGGGCCGCGCGCCGCTGGGGTGTGCGCTCCACCGGATCAAAAGGGAAAGGGAGGGAGAGAAAGA
>CAUYUJ010022071.1:125000-132500 GCA_963575745.1 Prorocentrum cordatum | reverse complement strand
TGCCTGCGTTGCATCAACCTCCCTCCTCCCTCCTCCCTCCTCCCCTCCTCCCTCCTGCCTCCTCCCTTCTCCCTCCTCCCTCCTCCCTGCTCCCTCCTCCCTCCTCCCTCCCCTCTCCTCCTCTCTCCCTCCTCCCTCCTCCCGCCTCCCTCCTCCCTTCTCCCTCCTCCCTCCTCCCTCCCTCCTCCCTCCTCTCCCTCCTCCCTCCTCCCCCTCCTCCCGCCTCCTCCCTCCTCCCTCCCTCCCGCCTCCTCCTCCTCCTTCCTCCCCCTCCCTCTCCCTCCTCCCTCCCCCCTCCTCCCTCCTCCTCTCTCCCTCCTCCCGCCTCCGTCCTCCCTCCTCCGCCGCCCCCCCCCAATCTGGGGGGGGCCCAGCTATGTCCACATCCACCGCCTTCCGAGGTTCCCGAGGGCCGAGGTTCCAAGGTGGTGGGGATGAACAGGTCCCCGCCTCGGACAAACTGCAGCTACCTCTACTGACAGCTATCGCGCCCTAGCGCTGCTTGGCTGGACAAGATCATCCCTCTTCCTCCCTTATGTTCATCCCTCCCCTCTTACCACGTTTACTCCAAGACGCCCAGCACAGCACAGGCGCTCTCTCACCTGCCCCCTTTTTCCGGTCACGTGCGTTACCGATGGGGCTTCCTAGACTCTTGGCGGCAACGCCGGCCTCTCCCTCCTGGTCCGCTCCGCCACGGCCGCCATACAGCGCGGCAAGGCCATTTTGGCCCTATTCCTACTCATCCCGCTCATTTCCATGGCTAAGCCATGCTCCCAGATGGCCGTCCCTGAGGCCAGCTCTGCTGCTCTCGGTCTTTCAGCGCTGCCCGCATAGGGCAACGCCTAGATGGCGCGCTCAGTGTTTCTCGCACGGCACCGATCCCCTCTCTTCTTATCATTCCCTCTCCCTCCCCCTCGGTGCCAATACCTCCCCCGCCCATTATGCAGGTCCAATGGCGAAGAATCGCTTTTGCCTGCGGACGGACCAGGAGCGGAGAACCTGTGCTGTGCCCGCTAGGCGGGCTCTGTCTGACGCCTGGCCGACCTCGGCCACCCAGCTCAAGCTACTTGCAACGAGCCAAGTGCAGTCAAAAAAGCCTCCTCTCTCCCTCCTCCCGCCTCCGTCCTCCCTCCTCCGCCGCCCCCCCCCAATCTGGGGGGGGCCCAGCTATGTCCACATCCACCGCCTTCCGAGGTTCCCGAGGGCCGAAGTTCCAAGGTGGTGGGGATGAACAGGTCCCCGCCTCGGACAAACTGCACCCAGCTCTGCCTGCCTATGCGGTGGACACTGGTGCAGGGAGGTGTGAGGAGCAGCGAGGCTCCGAGCGCGTCGTCGGGCTGCTCGAGCCGCCGGGGGATCATCTCACAGCCTCTGCGAGAGTGCCTCAGGAGGGGGAACGCTACGGTCGGGAACTGTTGCTTAGCCGCAGAAAGTCGTCAATGATGGCTCCCCCCCCACGCTTTCGGCTGGGAATAATCGTCCCCCATCTCCTCGCCCCTCCCCTCCTCGCCCTCCTCCTCGCTCTCCCTCTCCGCCTTCCTATTGGTGCTCCCCTCCTCGCCCCTCCATCTAGTCCTCCCCCTCCTCATCCGTCCCCTCGCCTTCCTCCTTGCTCTCCCTCCTCGCCTTTCTCCTCAAACTTGTTCGGTGATGGCCGCGCGTGTAATTATTTGCGCACTATTGTTTTCCGTGCTGGGTATTGCTGGGTGGTTCTCCCATCGGGTAATGGTTGCTGGGCTACACTGCACGACCGAGGGGTGTTGAGTCTGTTTGTAGAAAGATTACAAGATAATTCGCTACATCTCCAAACGAATATTTGCCCTGTCTTCGTCGCTGCCGTCGGCGTGATCACTGTCGTCTTTACAGGGATCGCGCAGAGACTTGTGCGCAGCAAGAGCTCGCAATAGCTGTGGTGAGCTGTTTCAATTGTTCTCGCTCGTGTCTCTATGTGCTCACTATTGTTGGTCGTGCAAGATTTTGTTGGGTGCGTGTTGCCCCCAACGGATAATCCGGCGTGGGATGAATTTCGAACACATTTGTGCTTTTGTTTCCAGTTGTCTCAAAACCGGCTTTGCGATGCCGGTGGAGAAACTGACGATGTTTTCCGTCCTCATATGACGATGGCGACTGCCGAGGCCTCAGCAATGGCCGCCGCGGCAGGAGATGCAGTTTCCCAGTATCGCTGTCGGTCCAAATCCGTCACTTGCCTTCCACTACAGAAAGGAGGTTAATTCGAGACCCTTTGCGGTCAGCGTGTCGCGGCGGCGGCCCCAGAGACACGTTATGCCCCTCCAGCCCACGGCGCGTCGCTCCGATCCCCGCGGAGGGAGGCTGGGAAGGGCTCGGGACGCTGATGCTGGGGGGCTGGGGCGTGGTTAGCGCGTCGCGCCACCAGCGGAGCGAAACGCTCATCTTTGCCAAAGATCCTGACCGTACGTCGCAGTGACCATGAGAGTTCCGAGATGAAAACAAAAACGCTTCCAAAGCAGCAGACGGGCATTCTACCATAGAGGTCCCCCGACCATCTCGGCGCGACCAGGCCCGTGCAACACCCCCATGGCGGGTCCCCAAGTATGGGTCGTCCAAGTAAGAGTAAGTTGAGCCAAAGTATGTAAGTCAGAGTCTGAGTGAGTCTGAGTCAGAATGGCTTTGAGCATGACTGAGTAGCAGTACGAAATGGTCTGGGCAGTACGGGTGATCGTGATTATGAGTGAGCCTGGCTGTGTATTAGTAAGGGCTACACAAAAATCGAAATTTGAAGGAAGACGGGAGGGAAGGCGGAAACGGGAGGAGGCGGAGGCACCACTCGGATAAGAAGAACCTCGCGTTTTGGGAATAACGCTGGTAACAGTGGGACCGGACATTACTGACACCTTCTACGACCTAGGTCCTCGAGCCCAGGAGGAGGAGGAGCAGGAGGAGGAGAAGGAGGAGGAGGAGGAGGAGGATGGGAGGGACGTCCACTGCCCATAGAGAGATGAAGGCGTCAATCAGGAGGGGAACACGAATGATCCGCCCGAGCACTCCGAGGCCATTCGAGAGCAGCGGCGTCGAAGCCGACCTCGACCCGCGAGGCCACGCGGGGTACTGCCATGCGCTTCCGACCTGCTGCCGCTGGTGCACAGGACGCGTGAGCAAAGAGGCCGCCCATGGGCTTTACCCAATGGGCGTCTGGAAGCTGCAGGCGGGGCCGGAAGACAGGACACGCGCGGCAAGCTTCGCGACCAGCCTGGCAATCGTTAGCTTCCAACGCTCTCAACGCAACCGAAGTGATTGCCTCCGAGCTGGCAAAAGGCAAACGCCTGAGCTCCGCTCCAAGAACGCACAGAAGAGAATAGAGAGAGAAGCGAAGCGAAGCGAAGCGAGCGCCAGAGTCGTGCGCGCTTCACCGGGGAGCCCGCCCGTGCCCATTAGGGCATGGCGTGGAGGCCGTGGCCTCAGGAACGTGACAGGCACGGAGCGGAGTGGACCGCCTGTGCGGGCATGCGCCCGGGCCCCGTTTGCGGGCAAGGCGGGCGAGGCCATGGCCTCGCACGAGAGGCTGCGCGCGCCAGGCGCCTACCTCGGGGAGATACGTACCAGGGAAGAGAGATGTGGGAACAAAAAAACACGGTGGGAAAAAACACACACGTCTGTGGGGAGAAACACACACACACACACGTGCGAAAACAAACACAACAATTCACCAGCACGTGTGGTTTGTTGTTGTGGTGTTTTATCCCCCCCCCTACGTGTGTGTGTGTGTGCGTTTTCCTACAGTGTACGTTGTCCCCACACTGTGTGGTTTTTGTTTCCCACAGTTGTGTTTTATTTCCCACAGTGTGGTTTGTTGTGTGTGTTTGTTTTTCCCACGGGGAGGGAGGAGTTGGAGGATACGGGGACGAAGAGGGACAAGTGGGAGACCCTCCCATCCCGGATCCGCTGCCCCAGCACCGTCGGACGCCGCGGGGGGCGGCCCCAGGGTGCTGCTCCTTCTGCCCGGGGGGGGGGGGCAACTTCTCTCGACTGCGCGCTGCCCCCGTCTCAAATCTCGAGACATCTTCCTGGCAGGCAGCGGCTCGCCGAACTCCTGGTGGGCCCAGACATGGAAGAGGAGTAGGAGTAGGAGTAGTAGTGTAGGAGTAGGGGGAGGAGGAAGAGGGAAGGCAGGGAGGAGGGAGGAAGAGAGGGATGGAGGTGCTTGGAGGTGGCTGCGCTGCCGGCAGACTTGGCCCTTACAGGCGCGAGGAGCAAGACAAGGATGGGCCTGCGCCGTGCGTGCACCTGCCGGGCAGTGCCAGCGGCACTCGTAACCTTGTCCCTCGCGGCGGGAACGGCAAAACCACATGGGGAACGAGACAGGAGGGACTGAGAAAGATGAGAAGACACGATCAAAGCCAACAGGCATTCATAGAAAGGAGGCGTGAGGAGGATGACAGAGGTGGGAGGGACAGGGGGGGAAGATGTGAATCAAGATAGGTGCGCTCGCGCAACATCGGTCGTCCTACTCATCCCTCCCATCGCTTACCATTGCGTTGAGGCTTCCTCTATTCGCAATCAAAGGTCGAAGAAGACACGTATCCAGCAAAGTCACCTTTGTCGAGAAGCAAATTCGGCGAACAGGGACCGGGCCAAGCATCAAGATTGCCAGCGCCAAAGCGAGAGTGCGAATCGAAAGCGGTCGATGTAAACGACTGGCGAACACACCAAAACGGCATCACGACCCCCCGTAAAGGAAACCAAGGAGAGCATAACAAAGAGGAGTCGAGGCGGGGGGAGGCCACATGCCGATACAGACTGCGACCAGCGCCGCGGCGACCGCACCGTTCAAATAGATGGAAGCGCCATTTCGATTCAGAAGCGTTGCCCACGCTGCAGCGCTGCGTGGCGAGACTACCATTCCGCTCCGCAGGTCGGAAGTGCCACTGCAAGCCGGACAGGTGGCCGACGTTGCCACGGGAGCGCCGCTCGTGAAGGACCGAGAACGTCGTCGCCGTCGCCGTCGTCGTCGTCGTCGTCGTCGTCGTGGTCGGTCCCCTGTCCGTCCCTCTTGGGGTCGGGTCGACGGTCCGCGGCCGCCCCGCCGATCAGCGCTGCCTGTGGCCATCGCCGAGAAGCCATCGGTGGCGAACCGACGCCCGGGTGCGGCCCGCCCGCCCGCCATCAGGTGCGAGAGGACGCTCGGGCGTGCCATCGCCCCCTTGGGGCCGGCTGCCCCTCGATAGGCTCTTGCGGTGGCGGTGGCCCATGTTCCTTCTCTGGATGTCTGGCACGGGGGAGGCGGGTCCCGAGGGGAAGCGGGTCCTGGACCCGGGGGCCTCCCCCCAGGACGAGCCCTTCGTCCTGGAGGCGTTGCCTGACAGTCCCCACGGGCCCCGAGGGCCCCACAATCACAAGAAACCTCAGGACCCTGGGGGAGGAGGAGGAGGAGGAGGAGGAGGAGGAGGAGGAGGAGGAGGAGGAGGAGGAGGAGGAGGAGGCGGAGGAGGAGGAGGCGGAGGAGGAGGAGGAGGCAGAGGAGGAGGAGGAGGAGGAGGAGGAGGAGGAGGAGGAGGAGGAGGACCCTGTCCCCCCATGGCGAGAAGTCCGAGCGAGGCGGCGGCAATCCAGCAGAGCATCTCAGGGAGGGTATGAGAGCAGCACTCACGCTGGGCATGTGTGCAGAGGGAGGAGCGGGGAGAGACGAGGGGGAGGAGACGTGCGACGGGCGGGGGTGGACCCGCCTCCTCTGTGTCCCCGTCCTCTCCCTCCTCCTCCTCCTGCACTCTTTCTCCTTATGAATAACTTGTCCCTGTGGCACCCTGAGGCCAGTTTTTAGGCCGGGCGTTTCGCCTGAGACTTCCTCACCATTTGTGACTCCGAAGCTTAACAATTGACAGCAGCTTCACAGATGGAGGGCGGCTGGTTTTCAAAATATGGCTATCGCCTCAGCGCCGCGCGCATTCGTGTTAAAACAACTGCAAGAGTTTCACGGGTTAAGGGCGGGTGTTTTTTTTATGTGGCTCTCGCCTTAGCGCCGAACACACTCGTCTTAAAACATTACAGAAATTTCATGGATTGAGGGCGAGTCGTTTCCAATATGTGGCTCTCGCCTTACCGCCGCGGACATTCGTTTTAAACATTGCAAGAGATTCGCGGGGTCCCATGATCAACGTGTCAGAACTTGCGTTTTGGACGGGTTCAGGCTTATGGGAGTGCACAACATATGCTGACTCGCGGTGTTCAAATCCCAGAAATGGAGTTTTGGCACGATCCAGGATCGTCAAGACGCAACAGTCAGGTTGATCCGTGGCGGTGCAATCCCGAGAACAATGTTTTGGCATGCTTTAGCGTCTTCAACCAAACGTATCCAACGAGGCAATTCCCTGAGAAAAATGAACCGTTATAAGGGGCCTATGAAGAGAAAGCTTGGAGGGAGGGTGTGCTCCAACATCGTTGATGCCTAGTGGGTTTACACTGGTCCTCCTCTTCCTCCTCCTCGATCCTCCTCCTTCTCCTCCTTCTCCTCCTCCTCCTCATCGATCCTCCTCGATCCTCTTCTCCTCATCCTCCTCCTCCTCCTCCTCCTCTTCCTCCTCCTCCTCTTCCTCCTCCTCCCCCAGGGTCCTCAATCCTCCCCCCGGAGGATTGAGGAGGATTGAGGAGGAGTCCTCAATCCTCTTCAATCCTCCTCGATCCTCCTCCTCCTCCTCCTCCTCCTCCTCCAAACTCCTCGATTCTCCTCGAGCCCAGAGGAAGCCTGGCTGAGGTCCCGGCCGATGCAGCGCGCGCGCGGACGCGCCCCCCCCCCCCCCCGCCCCCGCGGCCGCCGCTGCCGAAAGACGGCGGGCGGAGGCCTCCCCCGATGTGCTGTGGCGGGACGCCGCGGATGGGGCGAGGCGACGTAGCACAGGAAGGAGCCAGGTGCTGAGGGGGGCGGGTCCTGGACCTTCTCCCCCTCCGCCCCCCCTCCCCCTCCTCCTCCGTCCTCCTCCTCCGTCCTCCTCCTCCTCCTCCTCCGTCCTCCTCCTCCTCCTCCTCTCCTCCTCCTCCTCCTCCTCCTCCTCCCCTGCTCCTGCTCCTGGTCCTCCCGCTCCTCGTCCTCGTCCGCCTTCCCGTGGGTGGAGCAGTGTCCTGAGGGAAACGGGTCCTGGACCCTTCTCCCCCTCCCCCTCCTCCCTCCTCCCCCTCCTCCCCTCCTCCTCCTCCCTCCTCCTCCTCCCCCTCCTCCTCCTCCTCCTCCCCCTCCTCCTCCCCCTCCTCCTCATGACCCTTAAACCCACTTGGGCTTGAGGGCGGGAAGATTCAACAAGCTCTCGGAAGGTCGATTTGTGGCTTCCGCTTGGCCCCAGGAGGGGCGGTGGCTTCACCGCTTCGCGGTCGCACTGCCCGTTCCGTCGCCTCGGCGGGACGCAGGTCGGAAAAAATCCTGGTGCTCGGTGTCGTGCTGTGCCGTGCGGTCGGTGTGGTGCCGCCGCCTGGACTCCAGGGCGGGATAGCAAGTACCGGGCTCGCGGGCTCGTCCCGCGGGGCTCACGGGCT
>CAUYUJ010022071.1:107500-115000 GCA_963575745.1 Prorocentrum cordatum | reverse complement strand
CGGCCGTGGCGACAAGGACCCACCCCCAAGGGAGGCCCCAAAGGGCAAGCACGTGGAAGTGCACCAGCATCGGCATGCTTTTCTCTGAAGCCTGCAGCGTGGAGGAGGTTGTGGGCTCGATGCCCTCGACGAGGACCACCACCTCGAGGTGGTTCGCCTGCTGACCGTCCTCGTCCTCCTGGTTGAAGTACTCCTCCAGCTCCTCCCTCGTCGGGTCGTGGTCGCCCAGGATGGCGAGGTCCTCGTCGGTGAGCTCCCTGTGCCGGACCCCTTCGGGCATGCCGGACACCTCGTCGGAGTGCGCGTTGTACAGGCAGTGCCGCTTCAGCATGTTGACCGTCTGGAAGGACTCCCCGCAGGTGGGGCACAGGCAGGTGTCCTGGCCGCCGCCCTCGGCCCCGCTCTGGCGCTGCCGCGGCTTGGGCCAGGACTTGGAGCAGATCGGCTCCACCCTCGCGTCGTCCGACTTGCCCCAGCCGCGGCGGTCGCCGCCGTCCATCTCCCGCGCGCCGGGCGGCGAGGGGGACAGAGGGCTCCACCTGTGAGGGGGGCAGGGCCACGGCAGGCCCTGGGGCCGCACGCAGTCTGACGGCGCACTCGGAGACCGCCCACGCCCCCCCCCTCCCCCCCCCCCCCCGAGGGATCTGCCAGCAGAAAGAAAGCAGAAGATGAGGCTGATGAGTTGAGGATTGGGGACGGGAAGCAATGGAGGGTGGAGATGAGCACGGACACGAGGGTGGGGACGAGAGGAGGACGAAGACGTGGATGCGGGGGGAGGTCGTCTGATGAGGACGAGGCTGGTGACGAGGGCAGAGGGAGACATTTGTGCGCAACTTGGATTAATGCACACACATGTGTACTCACATGTGCCTATATATATATATATATATATATACATGTACGTAAGTCTGATCAATCAATGAGGGTCCCCAGTCCCCCCTTGGGGACATTTCCTAAGCGAAACTGGTGTGACATGAATTGAGAAGTGGGCCGTGCCAAAACAAAGCTGTCCGTTCGCTTGTCCCGAAAACGATGTTGCGCAAACCCCTGACATAATGCACTAAAACGTCATGCTGGAGCCTTCTAGCAATCTGAGCTTGAAGCAAAATGGCGTTTGAAGGCCATCGCGCTTCAATCCCACCAGCCCTTTGGCCGCAGGCGGTCTAATGGATTATCTCTTGCAACCCTCTGTTCCCCTTCGGGCAGGATTTATCCCCTCCCTTCCCTCTCCCCTCGGTATGGACGGGGGGCGGGCGACGAAGGGCCAGAGCATTCAAAATGTCCCTAGATGGCCCAATGACAGCATCATGCAGCAAAACGTGGCCTCCAAACTTGCGCAGCACGCCCCAATATTGACCAAGATGGCATCCACTGGCGGGTTCCCTTCGTTCATCAGGCTCGGCTCGCCGAAGAAGCCAAAACAAGAAAAGCAAGAACAGCAAGAAAAGCAAGCACAGCACATATATGTCATGTAATGTTGCGAATACATGGTCGACGTATATTGTTTAAATAATATGAGCTAGTCGTGACTATATGGTAGTTGTTGGAAATGTGTGTGTGATAATGATGAATCTCTGATTTACAAGCACACACCTATCTGTGTGCATCTACTGCATGTGATACTACTACTTCTACTACTGCTACTACGATCCGAATTCACGATATTCAAAACAATGAATTCACAATTCTACTACATATCAGTATCAGTTCATGATTATGACCTACATAACCCACAACAGTTCGAACAATAAACAACTATTTCAAAATATTATCATATATCCACCATGTAAGCGCAATATTCCCTGTCATATGTTTGTTTCGTTTGATTGTGTTGCTTTTCTTGCTTTTGAATTGTTTGCTTTTGATGCTCGCGGAAGGCCTGATGAGCGAAGGGAAGCAGCCAGGGCATCCAGCATGTTTCCAAGGGGCCCAGCTGCGACTTTCAGACGACCTCGAAGTGCCCAAATCATTCAAGACCTGCGGTCGTTCAATGTTCCTCAGAGTCTCGCCTTCTCGCTCCCGCAAGCCTCCGACGCCCAGGAGTGGCCCGTGGATGGCCCCTGGTGGCAAAAGGAGACGGGGCCATCGATCTTTTCTCCGTGAGGCCATGGGCGAACAGTCTCTGGCCTGCCACCAGCGCCGCGCTCAGACTCCACATCATGGAGCCTGAGAGGAAAAGCCAGCGGACGCCTGCCCCTGCGCACGACCGCGCGGCGGCAGGCAGGCGCGCTGAGCGCGCCAAGAGCGGCCGCGGCGCAGGGCGCCAGAGGCGAGCGACTCTGGAGGGCGAGTCCCTCGGTGGAGGTCGCGACCTGTGAGCAACCTCCCTGACACAAGAAAACCAGCAAGATTCGTCGGACAGCATGGCGGGCGAGTGGCTCGGCCCAGCCGCACGCAACAGAGACACAGGATACATATGCCGAAGGACGAGCCAATCCAACGGCCTGGGGGAAGGCGGCCCAGCTTGCATCGCGCCCTTCCCGCCACGCGCAGCGCCGGCGGCCCGCGCGGCCAGTTGGCAGGTCAACAGGCTGGGCGATGCTGTCTGCGGACAAGACACCACGGGCAGCACGAGAGGACGAAGGGCACAGGAGAAGTGAAGTCCCGCCTCGCAGATGCCGAAGCGGGGCTCGACCATCGAATGCGGCCTCTTTCGAATCATCTCCTGCACGGCCCACTGGCAGAAGCAAGGGCGCCTCCTCCTCCTCCTCCACGGCGACGCCCCTGCGCTTCGCTCTGGGTGGCACGCTGAGGCTACGGCTGCAACTGATCTTGGTGCGGTGGCCTGTTCAGCGCTCTCTCGCGCTGAGCAATCTGCTCAGCACGTCTTTCAAACGTGCTGTAATGTTGCGGAGTAGACATGCGCCGGCTGAAGCGAGGACGCCTGCACGCTGGAAGCCGACGAAGCGCGTGAATCCTGCCCCCCCCCGAATTGCAGGCTTGCCTGGGCATGTAGCTGGCCAGGTGCGGGATTGATACTGGGATTCGCAACCGCATCGCATGCAAAAGAAAGTCGGTGCACCGGCGGGGCCCGCAACAGCCATCTGGTGAGAAGTGTGAACGCTCCCGGGGCCTTTCCTGCAGGCCGATTGTAGTGGCTTCCACGCCTGACCTTCCCTGGCACACGCAGCTCTGGGACTCTTTGCAAAAGTGAGGCACCCCGAGCATCGGTAAGGAAGCACGTCCAAAAACCGCCCACGCGTGAGCCACATCGCAAGAACCTTCCATGCGCTCCAGGCTGGCCTGCTCGCTCTCATGGCTGTCGCTAGCGAAAGGAAGGGACTCTGGGAGCATTGTTATCCGCCGCCCTGGCTCTGGCAATTGCGTGCTCGAGCTGCTGCAGCGCAGTGGGATCGCAGGCAAAGTGGCACGAGACGCGCGCTTCTTTAGCTGTCGGGCCAGCAGCCTGATCGATTTTAACTGCTAGCTTGGCCCCACACGTTATCCTCTCAACGTCTTGGTGAGTCTTGATATTGAAAGCATCTGGAAGACATGGCCTACTGTCTGGCGCCAGCGCGGGCTTGCGGAGGACAGAATACTAAAGCATAGCATTGAGGCGCTGTGGCACAAATTTGGCATACTGGACAAAAGCCGCTTTGCAATCCACCCAAGACCAAGCCGGTTGAGTGATGGCCGCTTGGAGCACCAAGAGGCCCATGTGTTCCCCGCCTGCGGGGTCTGGGGGTGAACAACCGCAATAGCCCCGATCAGGTAGGCCGCAGGAGCCCCGTCGCAATTGCACGCCACCGCCGAGAACATTGCCCGATTTAGTTGGACTGCGCATCCTCTGGCGCATGCCCCGTCGGTCTCCACGAGCCACCCGAAGTCGTGGACTGTCTCTAGCTGGCCGTCGCGTCGCTTGACTGGGCACTTCCAATGGCAACGGGAAATCGCCATGCTGCTCGCCTGGGTGATCGGGGGCTCCGAAGCACAAGAAAGGGCCGCGCCCTGGCGCAAGGGGCGCTGCTTGTGCCACTTCTGACTTCGCAAGCTGGGCCAAATTGTCCTCCGTCCAATCGTTGAACCACCAGGGCTTGAAGCGCGACTTTGCACTGAGGGGTCAACTTTCCTCTCTTGGGAGACAACAGGGACCTGGCAAAATCAACGCGAACCCTGGACATGGGTCCCCCCCCATGCTTCTGGCTTCTAAAATTGCCCTTCTGCCGTCGCGAAATTTCTGGAGAAGATCCACCCGAAGTGCTGGCGTTGTGGCCGTGAACTCGATGGCCCTCCCGAGGTGGCTCCGCGAGGTGGATGCAGAGGTAAGCCCCAGCCCGCTCCGCAAGGGCGCGAGCTGCTGCGCGGAGCCGTCCTCGCGCGGCGGGCGATTGCACATTGCCCGCGGCATGGGCTGTGTGGAGAAGAGAAGCCTGCGTGAGCTCAGGATGCGCCGTGGCCCCAGGGGCGGCGCGCTTCTCCAAGACGGCGTCTTGGACCTCTCGCGCCAATCGGCCCCAGGGCCCAGCGGCCGGCCCCGGGCCCCGCGACGGCGCAAGCCGAGCTGCGCGATTCTCAGCGGGGCAGGGGGTGGTCTGAACAGCGCCCAAAGCATGGGCCGATTGTCATGCTGCGCCACTGGGCCCGCCCACCTGATCCCCCCCGCATGCCCTGGCAGGTAACGGGCCAGCAGTGCAGACTCCTCTGCATCCCTGGCCAGCAATAGCCGTGAGTCCGCGCGCCCTTCGGCCGCGGAGTCGGGCCGCTCTGAATATGCTGCTTCGCTTGGCGGCATCGTCGCGCCTGTTTCCACCGGTCGAAATCACATCCGAGATTGGCGGTGACGGCCTGGGGCTCGCCGCCAGATCTGCCTGGAACTGCCGCGGGGGGCGAACTGGCGCCGCGGGCGACGCAGCGACGGGCTCTTTGACCCGCAATCCTAGCCTCGAGGTCGACTCGACGAGGCGGGCAAGCTCCGCGGCCGCAGCTGCGGTCAGACGCGGCGACCCCCACGACGCCCACGTTGCAAGCGATGGAAAGGTCGCCCAAGTAGGACGCGAAGAATAATGCATCACACAGCGAGGTTACTCTCGTGAAGGCTTGGTAACGCTAAATACGAAAAATAAGCGACCCGCAACAATGCCGCTGGTAGCAACAACTGGTTCGGCCACACTCCCCCCCAACGCCGCGCGTCTCCATGGGCCACAACCCACAGGGTGATCGACGAGCATAATCTGAAGAGAACCGAATTCCACCGGGAGGCCTCTGTGCTTCCCGCGCTTGAATTGCTCGAAACAGGCCTCCATGTCCCAGGGGCTCCAGCCGAGGACCCCCCTTCCCGAGACAAGCCCTTCCAGGTTTGAACCCCGCCACCGCGCGACGCCCACGGGCTAGCGGCCAGCGCCGCATGGGGACCAGGCGTGATTGCGCTTGGCAATGCAATCCTGCGCGTGAGCAATGCGCAGCTTTCCTATGAACCCGTGTGTCATCGGATCGGGGATATGCCTATGGGTCTGCATTCTCCAGACCTCACGGAGAGCCGCCGGAAGCCATTGAAAATGCCCCGGGGGCTCCCGGAGGACCTCCGACGCGCGAGGGGTCCCAGCAAAGGCCTCGAGGACCTTTGCGGCGAGCAAACTGGGGCATCTCATGAGAGCCGTCGAGGGAGACGGCGAAGGTCTTCCTGCAACTCCTGGAGAGGGCCCTGATGGAGTCCGCAGAGCCAGGGGATCCTGGTAGAATCGTGGATGGTGGTGCCCCTGCGCAGGGGCTCCCGCACTTCGCCCTGCACGCGTCGCAGGTGCTCTGGATTGAGGCCGTGAGCTTGCCCTCGATAATCGCTGCGTCAGGCTTCCACTTGACGCGCTCCTCAATGAACTTACGAGCAGCCCTGGCCCTTCGGCCAGAGTGAGCGCTGCCCAGCCCGTCCACTGACTCCTGTTCGTAGCGCGAACTTCGGACGAGATGGAGCTGGCCTGCTTCTCGGCGCGGGCCTTGAAAAAGCGCGGCGCGGCGACAGGCCTGCGCGGCTGGCGCGCTTGCAAGCTGTCGCGCTCGAGCGGCTCTCTGCGCGGTCGCGGGGGTGCCGGGGGGCCCGTGCAACGTGGCCCCGGCGCTTGCGTGGCGCACGACGCGATGTGGTTTGGCATCCCCCAGCTCCCGACTGAACTCGTGCGCAGCTGGCCTGGCGCCCTTGCCCGGAGCCCTCTGTCCGTGCCAGTCCGCATCCGCCAAAGGCGCGATGAACCGATGCGCCCAGGGCGCGATCCACGAGGGCGCATGCGGCAGGATTCCGTGGGACCTGTGCAATTTGTGCAATTTCTTTTGCATGACCACCGCTTGAAACGCAGGCTGCGGCGCGGGCCCTCGCTCGCCCGCCCGCCCGGAGCGGGGGCCCGCGCGCCGCGCGCGTTCCGGCTCGGCAGCATCTGCCCACAAACAGCAAGCAGCCGCATGAACCGCGTGCGAGTTCTCCTTCGACGGGATGCCCAAGGAACTCAACAATCCCCCCCGATGGTTGTTATCTTGGGCCCAGCCAGCGTTGCTCGGTCTACTGATGCCCCACATTCCTCGACTCCGTTAAAGGAGGATGGGGGGGGGGGGGGGGGGGGGGGGGCGGGGAAACTGACGCGCTCGGACCTCTCCGAGCGCTCGCGACAGACATCGCGTCTGCGCGGCTTGAAACGCAGGTTCCCAATGGACAGGTGGGGGCGAACATCTGGCCTCGCATACCCTAGCAGCATGTCGAATTCCAAGTGGTCCTGCGTGATAGAACACCACAAGATGGCGCAGTGCATGCCCGATGCGTTCGCGGGGCCCGAGGCCGCCTCCGAACTGCCCGCGCTCTCTGGCGGACACCCATGGTTTACGTGGCCGTATTGGGGCATCCACGCGACGCCGAATGCCTGGGGAGATTCCACGACGGCACCCAACGCGCGGCGCCGAAGCTCCTCCAGGGGGCCCAGCAGGAACCACCAAGGCGTAGCATCTTACGACTTCCAACACCAAAGTGGCAGCTCCAGCGGGCGCGCCAGACTCGCTCGAGCTGTTCATGGAAGGGGCAGAGCTGGCGGCGCCGGCCGAGGAACCCACGAATTTGCCCAGCCTTTCTGGGCGGCCCAGTCCGAGGCCCCAGCGATCCCGAGGCCCGCGCCGAGGCGAATCTCTACGGCCAAGAGGACCTCGGCGGCCCCCCCGCAAGCCCCGCAAGTCGCTTCCTCGCGGGGCTGCAAGCGGACCTGTAGACAGACCCAAACCGAGCGACACCTGCCTTGCCAGAGGATGCCCTCAACTAAGCGCCAGGTGCAATGGCGGAGAAACGAGGGTGGCCCTGCGCGACGGTTCCGTCGCCGAGGTGCTCGCGACGCGGCCGCGGCCGCCATCGTCGTCGCCCGCGACGCGGCTGGTGACCCCGAGCCCCGCCGTGGGCCAGAGAGGCTTCGGAGAGCCCTGCATCGGCCAGCGCCTGCTGCGGGGCAGCCCCAAGACCTTGCTGCTGGCACTGCTGGCGCGAGGTCGCTATAGCTTTGAGCTTCTCCCCGGGCGCGTGCCTCGCGAGCTCGG
>CAUYUJ010022071.1:72500-102500 GCA_963575745.1 Prorocentrum cordatum | reverse complement strand
GCGCGCTTGACCTGCAGACGTGCCCAGCCCAGGACCACTTCCTCGCTGCGTGCGCTGTCGGCCAGTCCCGCACGCCCGCGGCGCGCGCCTTGGCCCGCGCACGGCTGGTGGCCCGGCGGATCCATTCATGCCATGGCTCCTCAAGACGACGACGAATGCCGCATATTCGTCGCAACATCCCGTTCTCTGCTGTCGTCAGAAAGCGCGTCTCGTCCGCGCGCGGCGTCCACGATCCAGCACCGTATAAGACACTGCTGCCGATGGCCGCGTCAAACAGGTTCAGTCTCCTGTACAGGGAAGTATCTGCATTCATCAGCAGCCGCTTCATGGCCCAGAACTCCCTCCACCCAATCGCAACCCGGTGCTCCAACTCTGCCTTGGTCGCGTCCGTGAGCGAAAGCATCGTGCCGAGCACTTCCAGGGGCTCTCCCTCTCACAACACATTCAGCGAGAGACCGTTGGCCAAAGCCACGTCGCCTCGTTGCCGAACGTCGGGGCGATTCGTCTGCGCCTTGCACTTCGTGGGGTGCAACTTCAAGCCGCGCTTCAGCAGCGAATCTCGCACGGCAACGACCATGCGCTTCAAGGAAATCCAGGATCTAGCGACGAGCGTCATGTCGTCTGTGAAGGCAACGTGCGTGAGGCGCGTCCCATCGACCGCTCTCCCTACCTCCGTGCCGTAACCTCGTCGCTGCCATGCAGCGTCAACTTCACCCAGCGCCTGCGTCATCACCAGGTTGAACAGCACGGGCGAAAGAGGGTCTCCCTGACGCACTCCCCGCTGCACCTCGAAGCGACGACTGTCTGTGCCTGGATCTACTTGCACATAGGCCGACATATTTTGGTAGAGCTTACGAAGAGCCGCCACCACGGCAGAATCCACGTTCGCCAACATGAGTGCATCAAAAAGCTGCGCATGATGCACTTTGTCGAAAGCCTTCTCGACGTCCCGGGTCGCTACCCAGAGCTCTTCTCCCCACTCTCCAGACTTCTCAACAACCATTCTCAAAACATGCAAAGCGTCATCACAACCCCTACCACGACGGAAGCCATATTGTTCTTCCCGCAACTGTTTCTCCACACTGTCTTTGATACGGTCGTAAAGCACAAGGCTGAACAACTTCGCCAGGACTGGGATGATCGAGATAGGTCGGTAGTTCCGTAAATCGTGCCTGGCACCTTTCTTGAAGATGACAGACAATCGCGCGACCTTCCACTCTCCCGGCGCGTCCAAAGACCCGCCAAGGATATCCGTGAAATACGATGCGATGGTGCTCAGCAGCTCCTCGTGCCCAGAGCGGAGCATTTCCGCCACCAATCCGTCATCAGCGCCCGTTCTTCCTCCTTTCATCCGTTTCAGAGCCGCTGTAATCTCCGCAGGTGTAATCGGTGAGACAGCTCGGGGTTCGCCTTGCCACTCGTCATATCCAGCTGCCTGAGCATCCCGGTACAAGTCTTCATAGAAGCAGGCGAAAGCCTCCGCGATACCTGCACCATCTGTCACCAGCTCCCCCGCCAGATTTTCGATCGACGTGGTCCTCTCGACGCCAGCATGTCGCTGTTGGATCCTTTGGAGGCTACGTAATCCTCGGCCTTGAGCAGCTGCTTCGCGGATCTCCCTATCATAGCGGCGACGTCTGCTCGTGCGGAGAGCCCTCCACAAACGTTTTGACAACGATGTCCGTCGTTCTGGGTCGTGCTCCTGCCGCCTCATAGCGAAAAGCTCAACGACATCATCGCTATGTCGACTCCCGTGCGCCACGGCCGTCTCCCCACCGCGCCGAGCAGCTTGCACAACTATGGCATTCACATCTGACAAATTCGCATGGCCTTGCGCGAGGCCATCCGTCAGCAAACCGTGGTATAGCGAGGGCTTTGCCTGGTCGTCGAGAGCAGGCTTCCACCCTCGCGTGATCTTGGCCCGGCGACGTCGAGGACGAGACTGCGCGGCCGTCCGCACCCGGGTAAAAATGGCTCGGCGGTCCGATTTACCTTCCAAGTTCCAGAACACAGAAGCATGCAATACGCTTTCGGATTTGGCCGCCTCCACGCATATGTAATCGATCTGGCGTCTTTCACCAGTGCTGTACATCTCGTGCGTCCATGCGTCCTGCCAGAGGTTTTCGAACATCAGACTCGTTGCTGTCAGTCGTGCTCCGTGCAACCAGTGCGCGAACATATGGCCTCGATGGTTACGCTGACGATGCCCGTGACCCCCGATGATGTTACCATCGTCCGCCGGGAGCTTCTGGCCCAGCACGGCGTTCGCATCGATCCCCAGGATAAACGTGCGCTTCTCGTGCCGAGCCCCAGCCAACGCGGCCTCGACCTCCATCAACTGCGCCTCGAAGATGTTGTCTGGAAATCCGCCGTGACATAGATGTGCCGTGACGAGCCTGTAGCGGCCGCCCGCCAAAGAAACGTCCAAGTAAGATAAAGAAGAGCTCACAGTGCGGTAATGCATATCGACTCCCTGCACCGCCCATCTCTTGTGAATCAAGACGCCAACGCTGCGCTTGGTCGAAGCCCGCGCCTGTGAGCAACACCACAAATGGCCAGATTCCAATATCTTTTCGGCAGTCTCCTCCGCGAGCGGCCCCTCCTGGTACAGTAAAGCATCCCACCGTGGCCCGTCGTCCAGTAAGGCAGCAACGTCATTGATCGATCCCTCCTCCATCCCATTCGCATTCCAACTAAGAATAGTAAAATCCAATGAATTCGTGAACTCCGGCCCTTGCACATCCTGCCCAGTAGCTGGAGAATCAACCAGAACACCAAAGTCCGGCTTCACCACTCCGGCCTTGCGCATGATAGAAAAGGGTACGTCCCCACACACACTCGCATACAATCCCCTTCCCCCGCCGCCCCTCCGCAGAGGGAGTCCCTACTCCACGGCGTGCAGCTCGTCGAACTTGGCCTGGTACCTGGTACCTGGTCCCAGCAGGTGCATGGATCCGTCTCTCCACTCCCCTGCCCTGCACTCCTTCCACCATACCACGCCTTTCCTGTAATTCGTGTCAATGTGCTCCTTGACCTTGGACCCGTCCCCCCCGTTGACTTCGATGATGGCCCGCACGAGCTTTCTCACTGCCCGCTCCCGCTTCGCCTCGTCGGACTCCGGGTCGCGATTCCTGTAGTCAGCGTTGCCGTAAATCTTCTGCTCCTGGTACGTGTGCGAGCTGGCCGCCCCACTTTTCAGGTAGTCCCACATCGCCTCCGGAGTCTTGAAACGAACTGCTCCGCGTTCCGCGAACTTCCGACCGTACGCGAAGACCTCCTCCACCTCCTTGGCCCCTTCACAACCTCCTCCAAAAACTTAACTATATCAGCCGACTTCGTGTCCTGGGGAAACGTTCCGAAATTCATCGTGCGATTCAATTTTTCCACCGTCTCTGATTTGCCTTTGCCCTTGCCTTTGGCGGCGCTGCCGGCTGCCGTCGAAGAAAATACGGTCCCGGACAGCCCCTCCCCCTTGACGATGTCCCTCACCAAGTTGGGCAACTCCTTCTTCATATTCTCCACGTCCGCGGAAACCTGGGTGACCGCCGCGTTGGCCGCCGTCGCCTCGTCCTTCGCCTCCTGCGCCAGCAACTTCACCGTCTGCGTGTCCGTTGCCGTTTTGTTCACCGTCCCCATCATCTTGATCATCATCCTCTGCATGCTTTGGGCCCAGTCGGGCGCCGACTCGTCAACCTGGAGATCGTCGTCCTTCTCGTCGACCCTAGCGGTCTTCCTCTCAGGCGCTTCGGCACCACTGCCATTGGCCTTCAACTTCCTTGTATCGCTCATCCTCGTCGCGACCTGTGTGGAGGCGCCGATCCGCGCAGCGAGACAGAAATAAGATGTGAGAGTAGGTTGTAAGAGAAGTAAGCTGTAAGAGAAGTAACACCTTGAGAAGTAACACCTTGAGCCAAGAGAGAGAGAGAGAGAGAGAAAGAGGGAGAGAGAGAGAGAGGGAAAAACAAATGATAGGTGGGGAAAAGGTGGGGGGAGAAAGAGAGAGAGAGAGAGAAACAAAAAGAGAGAGAGAGAGAGAGAGAAAAAAGAGAAAGAGAGAGAGAGAGAGGAAAAGAGAAAGAGAGAGGGAGAGAAAGAGAGAGAGAGGGAGAGAATGAGAGGGAGAGAGGAACAGAGAGAGGGATAGAGAGGGAGAGAAAGATAGGGTGGGGAAAAGGGAAGAGGAGGAGAGGAGAGGATTGCGAGTCACCGCGATGACATGTATACGGGCACGCGTTGCCGCGGATTCTTCGCTGGTGCGGTAACGCGTTTCCCGAAACAGTGCTGGCACTGCAGGGCCCTTGCCCCAGAGGTGAGAAATTGGCAGAAGGGATTGCAGCCTTCCGCCTGGTGGGCGCCTTTCGGGCCTCGGGGCCGCCGCCCAGTGCCTCGAGGGGCGCCTCGTGTGGGCCGGGAATTCCGGCCTGCCGCCCCTGGGGGGCGCCCGCCGGCGCACCACACAGCTGGTGCCACGCAGCTTGCACCAGGCAGGCTTGCACATCCTCAGTGTGAGGACCCACTGTTTGAGGTGCATCGCTGGCAAGCAACGGAGACACGTGCACTGTCGGTGGGGGGAGCGCTGTGTTACCGAGCATGCCTCGCGAGCAAGCTGCTGGGATGCACGTGTGCGTTGTAGCGAGCGTGCGGAACATGCTTGCTGGATTCGGCAATTGCTGGGGGTGGGCACGACCCCCTTCTGAGCAGAGCACAATTTAACACCGTTTAGTGAAATCACCGTGGAACCAGACCCGACGGGCGCGGGGCCGAACCAACGTTGGCCGCAACGCCTTCTCGAGAACCGGAGAAGGGTACAAATTCGCGGATCGACTTGGCAGAACGGGAGCTCTATCACTTTCCCGCACGGATGGGAGGGCCCTGTTCACTCCCAGACTGCGAGGCGGGGATATGTCCATTTCCACCGCCTGGGGAATGGCCGTCAAGGGACACCAACGGGCTGTGGATATAGATACTAGCTGGCCCGGGGGAGCCCAAATATGGCCATGTCCACCGCCTTCTGAGGTCCCCGAAGACCGAGCCACCAGGTAGTGGGGATGAACAAATCCCCGCCTCGGGCAAACAGCTCCCAGCTCCACCTGTCTATGCGGTGGACGACGGTACAGGGAAGCGTAAGGAGCAGCGAAGCTCCGAGCTCGTCGTCGGGCTGCTCGAGCCGCATGGGGATCATCTCCCAGCCCCTGCGGGAGTGCCTCTGGAGGGGGAGCGGGACGGTCGGGAACGGCTGCTCAGCGTGTCGCGGCGACGGCCCCAGCGGCACGCTGTGCCCTGCGAGCTGATAGCGTGTCGCTCCACTCCAGAGGAGGGGAGGATCGGAAAAGCTCGGCGCGGACAGACCGTGCTCGCTCTGCCAGGAGGAGGAGGAGGAGGAGGAGGAGGAGGAGGAGGAGGAGGAGGATGAGGAGGAGGAGGAGGAGGAGGACGAGGACAGGAGGAGGAGGAGGAGGAGGAGGAGGAGGAGAGGAGGAGGAGGAGGAGGAGGAGGAGGAGGAGGAGGAGGAGGAGATGGAGGAGGAGGAGCGAACGTCACCTGCAGGGTGCGTTCGGGCAGCTAGCTACGGAAGCGGCCGCGCGCGCGGGGCGGGCGAGGCGGCGCCGTAGCGGTGGTACTTCTTGTCGGCGGAGTGGAGGTCGGAGGAGAGGTGGTCACCGTTCTCGGAGTCGCTGGTGGCGAGGTGCTCGTCGAAGTTGCCGGCCCAGGCCGCAGGGGACCAGTCCGAGGCATTGGAGTCGCCGTCGGAGTCGCTGTCCAGGTAGCCGTAGCACTGTGCGAGGGTGTACAGGTCGTCCAGCGTCGTGATGTCCTCGATCAGGTGCTCTAGGCGGTACGGTGCTCCAGGCGGTACGGGAGAAATGCCCGTCGTGTCCGCTTCAGCTGCAAGGTCCTCTTGCTGCTGGCGGAACGTTTGCAATGCGCTCTGAACCTTCTTCAGCGAGACTTTGGGGAAGCGCTCGTCCGAGTTCAGCTTCTTGTGGGCCGAGCGGTAGCCGATGCTGCCATTATTGGTGATCAGCTCTTGGATTATGTACTGCAGCGTGTCGATGGAGGCGGGCGCGCAAGGCTGCGCGGAGTCGGCGTCCAGCGGCACGGTGAAGACAGGCTCCGCGAGCGCGTCGGGGTACTCGTCAAGGACGTGGGCGGCGTGCGGGTCGGTCAGCGGTACGCCCTGAAGGTGCACGCTGGCGATGTCCAGGTCGTCGTCGCTCGTGTGGTGAGGCGCATCGGCGGTCATGTTGAACGCGTTGGCAGGCAGCGGGTTGGACGCGACGGAGAACTGCTGCAGGTTGGTCGCGTCGTCGGCGTCCAGCGGCACGGTGAGGACAGGCTCCGCGATCGCGTCGGGGTACTCGTCACGGACGTGGGCGGCATGCGGGTCGGTCAGCGGTTCGCCCTGCAGGTGCACGCTGGCGATGTTCAGGTCGTCGTCGTTCTTGTGGTTGGGCGCGTCGGCAGTCAGGTTGAACACGATGGCAGGCAGCGGGTTGGACGCGACGGGGAACTGCTCGAAGTTGGTCGCGTCGGTGGGCGGCAGCTGGGAGCTCGCGTTGTGGGAGTAGTCCTGGGTGTCGAATGTGTCGGGGGGCTGTTGCTTCAGCGGGGGTGTGGCCATGAGCTGCCCGAGCTGGTGGGCCATGTTCTCCATCTGGTAGCGGGCGGCGTCGACGATCTTGGAGACTGTGTGCTGGTGCTCCGTACGTAGAACTGAGAGGTCACGCTGCAGACTGTCCACTTCATGTCGTAGGTCTCGCTGCTGTTGCTCGCTGTTGGAGAGGAGACGTGCGATGTTCTTCACAAGGGGCGCGATCGCCGTGTCGATGTTCGCGGCCGCGGAGGCGGAGAGCGAGGAGTTGACACCGTGGACGCTCGTTAGCAGCTCGCCCCGCATGGTGAAGGGAGAACCTGAATGCGCAAGCTGCGGAGGCACCGAACAGCCAGGCTGTAGAGCGCTACCGTGGCTCGGGGAGGAGACCACGACGCACGAGGCCGCCTCGACCTTGCAGGAAAAGATCTGGGGGCTCGACGTGTTGATGCTCAAGGGCGCGGGGGCGGATGGCGCTGGCGTAGTTGGTGTGGCTGTCGCTGGAGAAGCGGCCACTGCGGGAAGAGCTTCAGGATGGAGCAGCCCGACACGATGTTTGGCACGATTGGCATCCCGATGGGCTCGAAGACGCTGTCGAAGAACATCAGGCTGTAGGTCAGCACCAGCGGCAGCACCACGGGCGAAGTGATGTGGAATGGGGGCGTGACGGTCGTCAATGGCGTGCAGCTCCATGTAGTGGACAACCTTGGCAGCCGAGTGCGCTAGCCATGCCGGGACAGCCATCCAGTTAAGACCAGGACCAGGGCGAGGTAGAAGAAAGCCGCGCTCCATCGCGCGGGTCCGCCGGGCGGCGCGGGCCATGGCAGAGTGCCTGTGGGGCATGGATATGGAGGGAGGGGAGGGCGCTACTCGAGGCGGCGCTCGCAGCACATTCACCGAAGCATCGGTGGACTTGAGCCAAAATGGCTACGGAGATGGAGGAGGAGGAGGAGGAGGAGGAGGAGGAGGAGGAGGAGGAGACGCTGGGGCACTGGGACGTGGCTGGCGCGTGGCGCCGAAGGCGCGGTGGGCCGGAGCTGGCGGCGTGGCACGCTGAGCAGGCGCTCCCTTACGGGAGGGGAGGACTGGCTCACTCAGGGCCGGGGGGGCGTTGACCTTGGAAGCGGCGATGCATCCTCCTCCTCCTTCTCCTCCTCCTCCTCCTCCTCCTCCTCCTCCTCCTCCTCCTCCCCCTCCTCCTCCTCCTCCTCCTCCTCCTCCTCCTACTCCCCCTCCTCCTCCTCCCCCCCTGTGGGCCTCTGCGGCAGGGCCGAAAGCAGCCGATAGGCTCTCAGCAGCGAAGCTGCGCGCTCCCGGGCGGGCTGGGGCACCCTTGGCGCCGAGCGGCGAGGAACGAGCGGCCGGGGGTCTCGATGCCTCCGCCCTTGCGCCACCAGCGCCCCCTTGCCGACGCCCCGGGCCTCTTCACGCAGTAGCACCGCACGTGGGGCTCGATGAGGGCGTGCTGAATGCGCAGGTCGCAGATGCGGAACATGAAGTAGTGCGCCCCGTCAATCGAATTGATGACGGCGCGGTCGCTGAACACGATCGTGCAGGCGCGGCTCTGCGGCCGGGAGAGGCCCTGGAAGATCACGCCGATCAGGCATGCCCCGATGATCAGCTGCGTCAGGCTCTGCATCGTCAGCACCACGGCGCCCTGCCAACAGCCTTTCATGTAGGGGTCCGGGACTCCATACCCGATGGTCAGCATGGACTCCACGGACAGCAGGTAGGCGCGCACGAAGGTCCCCTCCAAGCCCAGCCCACATGGCTTGTCGATCAGGAGCCACAGGATAGCAAAACAGATGAAACAGATGACGTACGCCATACCGAACACTACCAGCTGCTTCCACCACTTGGCGTCCAAGAAGGCGTGGTAGATGTCCTCCATGAAGAGTTCATCCAGGTCCTCCCCAGTGCCGTCCTGGTCCTCGCCAGCCCATGCACCCTCTTCAACATCCGCGCCCGCAATCATGGCGCTGTCGGCGCCAAACCCCGGGCTGAAGGTCCTGGCCAAACTGGGGTCGTCGCTGTCCAGGGATATGTCGCGGGCAGACCGGTCGAGCAGCGACGAGGCGAAGCTCTGGGCTCGTATCCGCGCCGCCTGTAGGGGCCTCTTCTTGCTCCTCTTGACGGTCGCGCTGCTCATGGCCCAATGCCCGCGCGACTGCCCGAAGGGCCCCAAGCGGTCCATGATCCGGAACTCGCCGCCGTCGCATAGGTCGGGGAGGCGCCTCGTGGCCCAAAGACTGCTGAGCGGCCTCCACGTCAACATACGCCTGAAGCCTCTTTGGAAAGACCCGGTGGGCGTGCCCAGCCCCGTGTCGTCGCAGAAGTCCCTGGAACCCTGCTGTGGGCTTTCGAGGTCGCTCTCCTTCAAGCTGTTGTGCTGTTCGGTTGCGGGTAGCAGCTGCTCCACCAGCATAGCGGTCGCGTGCCGCATCGGGTTCTGGTGCTTGCCCTGCGGGCCCTTGCGCCTGAACGTCTCGAGGCTGTCCCCCTCTTTCGCATTCTTCAAGCTCCTCGAGGCCCTGGGGGACCTCTTCCTCTGCTGCCCCGGCGTGCCCCTGGAGTCGCGCCCGTCGGCCATCACCATGGACCCGCCCCGCTGCAGGGCCGGCAGCGCCGAGCCCGAGGAGCCCCCCGCGCGCGACCCGGGCGCCGAGGAGAGGCTGCCCCGCGCCTCGCCCAAGGCCGGGCTCAACGGCATGCTCGCCGCCATCGGCGGCGAACCTGCCGCGGGGCGCCGCGGCAGGGCTCCGGCGGGGCGCCGCGGCCGCTGCCCGGACGGTGGCGGTTCCCGAGCCCGCGGCCGCGGGCCCGCACCTGCCCCTCGAGCCAAGGTGCCACGGACCCTCGGCCGACTGCTTTTGCATCCTCGCCGCCGTCGTCGTCGCGGTCGTCGTCGCTGTTGTTGTTGCTGTTGTTGCTGTTGTTATTGTTGCAGTTGTTGTTGTTGTTGCTGCTGTTGTTGTTGTTGTCGTCGGTGTCGACGTTGTTGTTGTTGGTGATGTTGCTGCAGTAGTAGTAGTGGTAGTAGTGGTAGTAGTAGTAGTAGTAGTAGTAGTAGTAGTAGTAGTAGTAGTCGTAGTAGTAGTAGTAGTAGTAGTAGTAGTAGTAGTAGTAGTAGTAGTAGTAGTAGTAGTAGTAGTAGTAGTAGTAGGAGTAGTAGGAGTAGTAGTAGTAGTAGTAGTTGTTGTTGTTGTTGTTGTTGTTGTTGTTATTCTTCTTCTTGCTGTTGTTGTTATTGCTGATGGTGTGGTTGTTGTTGTTGGTTTGGTTGTTGTTGTTGTGGTTGTTGTTGTTACTGTTGTGGTTGTTGGTGTTGTTGTTGTGGTTGTGGTTGTGGTTGTTGCTGACTTCTCACTTCTGGAGAATCCCACCACAGCCCTCTGGGCGTAGGTGGTCTAGGGAGCTTCCTCTTCCAACCCCCTTGCTTCCCCTTCAGGGAGGGGCTTACCCCTCCTCCTACACCCTCCCCCTGGACCTGGACGGGGCGTTTCTCGACGCGTTGGGGCGTCCAAGATGACCCAAGATGGCTCCAAGAGGGCCTCAGAGAGCCCAATATGGCTCAAGATAGCGCAAGATCGCTCAAGATGGCTCCCAAGATGCTCCAAGAGGCCCCAAGACCACCCCAAGACGGCTCCAAGTGGCCAAAGAGCTCACCAAAGAGGCCCCGAATAATCCAATACCCTTTCAAAAACCTAAGGAACATCAATGTGTTTTGCATTCCCGCACTTCCGGTGGCCTTCCGAGGCCTCAATAAAATTCCAGGAGGGCCCATGAGGGCCCCAAGAGAGGCCGAAGAGAGCCCCAAGACGGCCTCAAGAGCGCTCCAAGATCGCCTCGCGAGGGGTCCAAGAGGTGATTTTGGGGCACCCGAAGGGGGGCGCTAATTAAGGGCCCCCTCTTCTTTGATCGATGTCCTCCAAGATGGCCCCAAGAAGCGCCCAGGAAGCCCCAAGAGGCCCCAAGATAGTCCCGAGATGGCCCCAAAAGGCCCCCAAAAGGCTCCCAGGAGGACCCCAAGAGGACCCCAAGCGGCCCCCAGAGGCCCCCGCGGGGCACCTAAGACGTCCAAGAGCCTCCCAGGACCGCCAAGAGATCCCCAAGACCTCCCAAGAGGCCTCCAAAAAGCGCCCAAGAGATATCCCAAGAGGCTCCGAGAGGCATCCAAGAGACCTCTGGCCCTGTTGCGTGCCCTCCTGCTCCTCCTTCCTTCTTTTCCTTTTCCTCCTCCTCTTCCTCCTCCTCCTCCTACTCTTCCTATTCATCTTCCTTCTCCCCACTCCCTCATCCATCATCCAGCCTCCTCTTTCTCCTCCTCCCTCCTTCGCACGATTCGGCCTTCCCCTTCTGTGCTCCCGCATTTCCCTGATCACCTCAACTCGCCTGGACATCGTTTCTGGATGGGCGGGAAGGAAACGCGAAGCGTCTAAACATAAGTATTGTTGATCCTCCCTTCTGGGGCACCTGGTATTTTGTTTCATTGAATTGTCCTTCCTGGGGCTCGCACCCTGCTATTCTTCTCAGGGGAAGTCTTGGGTCTCAGAATTGGGCCCCTGGCCCCCGAGTTACAACAACAACGGCTCCCGTCTGATACTTCCTCACAATGTATTCCCAAACCGCGCTTTCGAGCAGGACGTCCTCACAATGTATGCAGAGATCGTGGTCTCGCTTGAGGCTTCCTCGCAATTTGTTCAGACGCCGCGCCATCGACACTCAGGAAACACGCTCTCGCGTTGGCCTGCCTCACGATTTACTTGGGAATCGCGCTATAGCTTGATATTCGCGATTCATGCAGGACACACGCTTAAACAACCCGCCCGCCTGCGGTAGGGGTTGCATGCAATACACGCCGCAGGTAAGAAATAATTACCCCCAAGGGGGTACGATCGAAGACAACGAGGGCGGGTATCGAGGGTTTGGGATATACGTGTTGAGTGGCACGCACGCAGATACGAGCTGTTGTTGGTGGTGTTGTTGTCGTTGTTGTTATTGTTGTCGTCGCCATCGTCGTTGTCTTCGTCGCCGTCCTCCTCCTCCTCCTCCTCCAACTCCTCCTCCTCCTTCTCCTCCTGGCGCGCAGGGGCGACATGGCGTTCTGAAATACGCCGAGGAGTTACAGGCTCACCGATCCTGGCAGAGAAGGGTGCCGAGATGCCAATAGGCAGCAACAAACATACGTACGACGGCTGTCCTGGTGGGCGAAGAAGAAAATCACCGAGAAGCCCAAGCCTGCCCCCCCTGTTCCGTTGATATGCTGCCCTCTTCTCCCTGCTCGCTCTGTGCACTGCTCCTCTTCCCCCGCAGCATCAGTATCAGCATCATCAGTTGCAGCATACTCAGCCGCCTCCTCCTAATCAGCATCATCATGAGCATCAGCAGCATCATCATCCTCCTCTTAATAATCATCATCAGCATCAGCATCATCACCATCCTCATCATCATCATCACGATCATCACCATCATCAACATCATCAGCATCAGCATCATCTACAGCAGCAGCATCATCAGCATCATCAGCAGCGCCAGCAGCATCGTCAACATCATCACCAGCATCATCATCATCATCATCATCATCATCACCAGCATCATCATCACCATCACCAGCTCTAACATCAGCATCACCATCCTCGTCGCCAGCATCATCACCACCACCACCACAATGACCACCACCAGCATCACCAGCAACAGCATCATCGGCATCATCACCATCAGCTTCATCATCATCAGCAGTATCGCCACCATCTTCATCACCATCATTATCGTCTCAGAAGGATCATCGCCATCACCAACACCAGCATCATCAACAACATAATCAACATTGTCATCGTCATCGCCTTCATCAGCATCATCAGCATCGTCATCATCAGTACCACCATTACCATCACCACCACAGCCAACAGTATCATCATACACCTCGTCATCATCGCCCGCGGCAGCACCAGCATCACCACCATCGCCATCATCAGCATCATCATCAGCATCATCACCAGCATCATCACCATCACCAGCACCAGCTCTAACATCAGAACCACCATCCTCGTCGCCAGCATCATCACCACCACCACAATGACCACCACCAGCATCACCAGCAACAACATCATCAGCATCATCACCATCAGCTCCATCATCATCAGCATCGTCGCCATCTCCATCACCATCATCTGTCACCACAGCCGGATCATCGTCATCATCAACACCAGCATCATCATCAACAACATCACCATCGTCATCGTCATAACCATCATCAGCATACAGCATCGTCATCACCAGTACCAGCATTACCATCACCACCACAGCCAACAATATCATCATTCATCTCGTCATCACCGTCCGCAACAGCATCAACATCACCACCACCGCCATCATCAGCATCACCATCAGCATCATCACCAGCATCGCCAGTATCACCACCGTCCTCCCCGCCGTCAGCATCGAAACCATCGTCAGTTTCAGCATCATCAACATCATCAGCATGGTCTGCAGAATCATCATTATCAGCATCAGCGTCGCCATCCTCATCATCATGGTCGTCGTCATCATCATTAGCATCAGCAACATCATCCTCATCACCAACATCAGCATCAATCAACAACATCAGCCGCAACATCATCACCACCATCAGCCATCCGTCCTCCTCGTTCTCCAGCCCTCAATCCTCCCTCCACGCCTTCACCCCTTACACTTCCCACCCACCCCTCTCTCTCTCTCTCTTTCTCTCTCTCTCTCTCTCGCTCTCTCTTCTTCCCCCGCTCCTCTTCTCCCTCCTCTCTCCTGCCTCACCCCCTCTCCCTTCTTCCCTCCTCACTCCCTCCTCCTCCTTCCCTCCCTACTTCCGCCTCCCCCAATCCTTCCACGAAACCCCTCCTCCCTCCTCACAGCGTCCCCCCTTTCCCCGCTCCCACCCCCCCCCCCGCCTCCGAAGCTTTCTCCTCACGGTGGAGCGCAAGCATGGCCATCGAGAGTAGGGATGCAACACACCAGGGCCAGTCCAAGTCTCTAGGGGTGCCGTGGACACGAGGGAGCAGAACGCGTGCACATGATACCCAGACCCGAGAGATGCCAGGGTGCCTTGCTGGAACGGCTCCTTCTACAAGCCAGCTTCAGCTGCACTACCTGCCTCCCTCCCGTTTCTGCGTGTGCCTCCCAGTTCTCCCTCCCTCGTCCGTCTATCTTCGCGCACCCCTCCTCCGCCTCCCACCCTCCCTCGCCTCCTTCCTCCCTCCCTCCCTCATCCCTCCTTCTCCGTCCTGCTCCTCCCCCCTCCCTCCCTCCCACCCTCCCTCCCCACCCCCCTCCTCACCATCCCCAACCCCTCCAACCAACCAACCACCCACCCTCACGAGGCTCCTTCCGCCTCTCTCTCTCTCTCTCTCTCTCTCTCTCTCTCTAGATATCTATGCCTCTCTTTTGGGTTGTTCGCTCTCTCCCCCCCTCTCTCTCTCTCTCTCTCTTTCTCTCTGTCTGTCTTCTCAACCCCTCTCCTCGTACCTGTGCTCGCTTGCCCCCATGACTCCTCCCTGTCGCTCCTGCCCCTCCCCCCTGCCCTCATTCTCATCGTTCTGCCCCCCCCCCATCCCCCGCACTGCCCTCCCGCACTGCCTCCCCGTGTCCTCCCCGTCGCCTCCCGTGCAACCCGCCGCCCTGCCCAGCTCAGCTCCTCCTCGCCCGCCCTCTTTTCAGCTCGTCCTCCTGTGCTCCTCCACCTCGCGGCCCCCATCCTCCTCCTCCCTCCTCCTCCTCCTCCTCCTCCTCCTCCTCCTCCTCCTCATCTCTCCCCCTCGCTCCTCGCTCCTCGCTCCTCGCTCCTCCTCTCCTCCTCCTCCTCCTCCTCCTCCTCCTCCCTCCTCCTCCTCCTCCTCCTCCTCCTCCTCTCCTCCTCCTCCTCCTCCTCGCTCCTCTCCTCGCTCCTCGCTCCTCGCTCCTCCTCCTCCTCCTCCTCCTCCTCCTCCTCATCCTCGCTCCTCCTCGCTCTTCCTCGCTCCTCGCTCCTTCTCCTCCTCCTCCTCCTCCGCCTCCTCCTCCTTCCTCCTCCTCCTCCTCCTCCTCCCTCCTCCTCCTCCTCCTCTCCGCCTCCTCCTCCTCCTCCTCCTCCCCTCCTCGCTCCTCGCTCCTCGCTCCTCGCTCCTCGCTCCTCCTCCTCATCCTCCTCCTCCTCGTCCTCGTCCTCGTCCTCGTCCTCGTCCTCGTCTTCGCTCCCCCCCCTGGCCTCAGCATGATCCCCATCCTCCCCGCTCCCTCCCCCCACGCGCCCCTCGTGTCGAGGAGCGGCTCGAGGCGAGGAGCCCTCCCCTCGCGCCCCCCCCCCCTGGCTTCTCATCCACGCTCTCGCCCGCTTCCGCCCCCCCCCCCCCCCCCACACTTGCAGGTAGATGTCCGACGTCGCGTCTTTTTCGGAACGTGCCCCCTCCCCCCCACCCCCCCCCTCGCATATAGGTTTCCGACGTCGTGTCTTGTTCGCGACGTCCCCCCCCCCGAGGTCTGGACCCCTTCCCGAGCCAGGGCCCGCTTTTCACCCTGAGTCGCTTCTTGGCGGTACCAGGACGGAGCAGGGAGGAGGATGACAAGCAGCAGCAGGAGCAGGAGGGGGAGAGGTTGGCGTACGAGGCGGAGGGAGAAGGGGAAGGGGATGATGAGGAGGAGGAGGAGGAGGAGGAGGAGGAGGAGGAGGAGGAGGAGGACGAGGAGAAGGAGGCGGAAGAGGAGGAGGAGCGAGGAGGAGAAGGAGGAGGAGGAGGAAAACGAGGGCGAGGGTGAGGATGAATGACGAGGACACGGAAGAGGACAAGGCGTTGGACAAGGAGGAGCAGGAAGAGGAGGAGGAGGAGGAGGAGGAGATAGGAAGAGGGAGGAAGAGTAGAAGGATGAGGAGGAGGTGGACGAGAAGCAGGGGAAAGAGGAGCGGCAGGATGGGGGGTAGGAGGATCAGGGTGGTGGAGGAAGAGAAAGAGGGGAAAGAGGCGGGAGCAGGAGGACAATGATCTAGGAGAGAGAGAGAGAGAGAGAGAGAGAGGGCTGAGTGAGGAAAGGAAGACGAGGAAGGAGAGAAAAAGGTAGAAGAGGGAAGAGCCCCTCACCCTGCTTGGGATCTCCCACTCCCTCTTCGTCCCCCACCCTCCCCCCTCCCCTGCATCCCTCCTTCCCCCCTCTTCTTCCCTTGCTGTCCCAAGAAATCTAACGACCCCAAACCATCGCGCCAAATCTCTTCCGCAATTTTTGGCGCCCGCAGGCCATGTCATGCACCCATGCCAGTCAATCATCGGCAGAGGATAAAAAAGGCCTATCTAAGGGAAGCGGTCGAGGGACCTGGGGGTCGCCAACTTAAGAAGATCGAGCTGTCGGGGGTCTGGGGTCCCTCATCCACCCTCCCTTCCTTCCCCTCCGCCCCCTCCACCTAGGCCGAATACAGCGCGTCTCTCGTCAGCTGGCGCCCCTCCGTTGCAAAGGCACATGGCACATGCAGAACGCGCCCCTTTTCGACAGCCGTCTCCACCACCCGTCGCCAGCCCCCCCCCTGTGCAACAGATGAGTGCTTGCCGCTACCGCCGGAAGCGCAAACCGCTGCTGTGACACGCCAGCTGCATCGCCAATGCCGCTGGCGACACAGCGAATGCGTAGGTGCTTGTCTTCCACTTCCTGTGGTCTTGGAGCCCCAAGTGCTTGCATGAGAGCGCCCAGGGGCAACAGAGGTCCCCTGGCCCCCTTTTCTACGACGAAGCCAGGACAAGGACCAAATCGTACAAAGACTCATTGGGGATCTCTGAGATCCAGCGGTTCTGGAGGATGTATCGGACGCCGCCGCCGTTCCACTCCAGAGCTCTCCAAAACGCCAATTGATCCAGAAAGCTCTGGAAGGGTTTTCACTCAAACCGCATAGTAATGATGAGCACCTTTCCAAGGTTACCTTCCCATCCTTGCCCCTTCGACCCAACCCTTCGGCCCATCCCCACTCGAACAACGTCAACATGGGCTTCCAAGGCCCCTTGCATCCTTACCGCGCACCCTAACTATTGTGTGGGTTGACTGCATCCTGGCCCCAGCCCCGCCTGGCCGCCCCCCCCACCGCCAGAACCAGCCAAGAACCGGCATCCGGGCCCCTCCTGGGCTCAATCCTGCTTCGTGCTCCGAGCTGCGCCCCGCCGCGGAGATGAGCGATGGCCCCCGAGGGCCCAGAGAATGAGGAGGGAGGGGAGGAGGAGGAGGAGGAGGAGGAGGAGGAGGAGGAGGAGGAGCAGGAGGAGGAGGAGGAGGAGGAGGAGGAGGAGGAGCAGGGAGGACGAGGAGGACGACGAGAACGACAAGGAGGGAGCTCCGCAGTGTTGTGTGCTCCTGCCCGCCCTGCCGAGCCCACACACAGTGTCAGCACGACGCGCGTCACGGCGCACACCGTCGTCGTGATGCGCAGGACGCAGTACCTGCCACCAGGTCTTGCCCCGGCGGGGTGGGGGCGGAGTAGCAGCTTTCGACCGATCCCTATCTCCATCCCGATCCAAATCTCGAGCCCCACCGTCCCACCAACTCAGTTGGGGATATGCCCCTCGGAACCCGAAGAGAGCAGCCTACGGGTAAATCGGCCAGTGGGGCCGAGCCCACGCTGGTGGGGATGGGGATCGGTTAAACGATGCTCATTGCGAGGGCATGAATGAGGGAACACCGCTGCGGTCGCGATGTGTCACCCAGGCTCCCACAGTCCGCCACCAGACCTCCCCCCTCACAGCCCCGAAAGTTTCATAAGTATCGAAGGACCCGGACCCCAAATTATAAACAAATCCGGGGGCTTCCCATCTGCCGAGGCGCGTTTCTCCGCATCGCGTCTTCGGAAGCAAGGGGAGCCCCAACCGGGCCAAGAGGACCACAAGAGGCGGCGCCCAGGACGATCCAAGAGGGCCCTGGGGTCGGCCCTTGGGCGGTCCACTATGCGCGAGATGGCCTCACGACGTCCCACGAGGCCTTCATAATGCCCCAGGCCAGAGGGCCCCAAAAGGCCAACATCATTGACTTTCCTGGGGGTTGTTGTGCGATGGTAGCGTGCTCGCCTTTTAGGGATCGCGATGCTCCAAGACGACCCAAGAGGCCCGCAAATCTCCCAAAGAGGCTCCCAGAGAGGTCCCCGAGACGGCCCAAGAGGTCTCAGGACGGCCCTTTGGGCCCTCGAGGGGGAAGACGAACCGAGATTTCGACCCCTCCACCCCAAAATGACCCCCGAGACCGCCACCAGACCCCCACGGTGCCCGCCCTGAGCCTCAGGAGGCCACCGAGAGGCCCACCTCAGGCCCCAGGAGGTCCCCAAGAGGCCCCTCATTTGTCCCAAGACATCCCCATAACCGCGTTGAAGAGGCTTCCGAGAGGCCTCCCAAGAGATACCCACGGGCATCCAAGAGGCACGGTGGCAAGATGGGCCGAAGGCCACTAGACCAAACGCAACATGCTGCTCTAGCGGTCTCTCCATGTGCTCGCAGAGATCCGCAGCTAGCATGTAGCATCGCATACCTGCATTGACCACTGCAAAGGCTTAGGATTGGCAAACGCACTGCCACGAAGATTGCCACCGGGATACGCCGATTTTGCGAACACGAGGTGTACGCGTCTCTGTCATGAGAACCCTTCATTTTGCAAGCCAACAAGTTACGCGCGCGAGGGTATCGCAATCCCTATGCCTGCTTGCTCTCAAGAGGCTGCGCCACCACGAAGAGGCCTGCACCTTAAATTCTGCGGACGGTGGAGATTACCAGCGCCAGGGCACTGGAGATCTCCTTGTTCGTGCGAGCTCTTCCCTTCTGCCAGTGCCTGATGAAGCTTCGAGATCGAGAAGTGCCGCATGTCCTCGTCAACGATGTCGTTGTCGATGCTGACCTTCCCGCTGCCGCCGCTCCCTCCCACTGCCGCTCGCTGGGCCCACTTCCACCTCCACCCTCGAGCCCATCGCCCGGAAGAGGACGAAGAAGGGGGTGCACGGTTTCAGCCGGGGCCGTGGGCGACCCGAGGAGGAGGAGGAGGAGGAGGAGGAGAAGGAGGAGGAGGAGGAGGAATGGGAGGAGGAGGAGGAGGAGGAGGAGGAGGAGGAGGAGGAGGAGGAGGAGGAGGGGCAGGAGGGGCAGGAAGAGGAGGAGGAGGAGGAGGACGGGTCGCCTAAGCCCTTCGGAGAATCCCTCCAGAGGGGAGGAAGAGAATATACAGTCGGCTATAGGCCGGAAGAGCATCCCGCAAGAACACGAGACCCCCCGCTACTGGCCAAAATACACAGACCATCTAAGGGTACCCTGCCCAGGAGGCCCAAGAACATCCAACAAGCACGAAGAGCACTAGGGCACCCTCCCCGAGCCGACCTCGATCTTTTACCTCGGTCCGACTGCAGCACGACGCCAGGACGAAGATAACATCGGGCCGAGGATAGTCGGAGATCGCAGATGACTGGCGGGTTTGGAGAATGCATCGGGCGCGGCGGCCACTCCAGGCCGCTACGAAACACGCCGAGAGCGTTCTGGAACGCTCTGAAGCGACGCATCTTCCAGGCCTGCCCAACAGGAGTAGAGGACGATGATCGCAGTTACGGTCGGTCCGCGTGGCGTCGGCGCCCGCCAAAGTTTTCGACCCCGCGTCAGACGTTCAACCTCGAATCGATCGCGGCCTCGTTCGTTCAATATTGAATTCCGTCGGGTGCTGTGGCGTTACCGAGCCCCTCAGTGCTTCCGTGTCGTTCTATCATTTGGAGTTCAACCTGGAACGCGTTTGCCGGAGTCGCAGGTGCGCCATCGCAGCATGAACCTGCCGGAGGGGGACGATTTGCAGGGGGAACGGGTCCTGTGGGTAACGGCTCGTGGACCCCGGGGCCTTCCCTAGGATGAGTTCTTCATCCTGAGCCGTTTTCTAAAGGCCCCTGGAAGCCCAGCGCGGCGAGAAACCTCAGGACCCGTTTCCCTCAAGACCCGCTTCCCCCATGGATGGATGGATGGAGACGCCCCCACCTGGGCTGGCATGTTGAAGCCTCGGGCCGGCCTCGGCAGTGGGGGGGCCACGGAGCCTGAGGCAGCAACCAATGGCGACATCCACAAAGCCCATTCATCGAGAAATCCGGCTCTCCGGGAGCATAGCTGCAGAGGAGGAGCAGAGGAGAGGAGGAGCCGATGAGAAGAGCCAGGAGGAGGCGGGCCCCGAGGTCCCCCACGGGCCTCCGGGGGTCTGGCCTCCAGGCGTCCGCGAGGGCCCCGGCCGCTGGAGGCGGACTCTGGAGGTGGAGGCCAGCAGTGAGCCGGAGTGCTCCACGCTGGCTGAAGGCGCCACCACGCTCTCCGGCGGCGCGCACAACCGAGACTCCCTCGGGCAATGACGAATCCTGACGGGAGGTGTTTCGTTATGTTTGGCCTCTGGAGGCCCTTTACGGTCCTCGGGACTGTGAAAAAACGACTCGGGATGAAAAACCAGTCCAGGGGAATGGATCGAGACCACTGGGGGTAGACGCCATGACAAAAAATCATGACGTCGGGGGTCTGGGAAGGGGGTGGTGGGGGAGGGGGGCGAGGCTCCTTAGGAGGAGGCTCCTTCTCAGAAGGCGCGGGCCTTGCCATCTACCAACGGGGCCCGCGTCCTCTGACAAGAGGCCTCCTCCTCAGAGAGCCCCCCCTTCCCCCGACTCCCTAATCTGCGCGCGGCCAGACTCTTCACGCATCACGTAGCCGACTCCCGAAGCCTTAGGTCGGGCATGTCCTCCTAAAGGCGGATTTTGGGGAACAGAAATGAAACACAGTCAAAAAAGATTCGGCACCAGTCAAACTTACTGGAAGATTCGTCCCCAGTCGATGTTTAAAACTATTCTTGAATATTCCTCCTGTAGAGGGACGTGCCCGACTTAACGGAAGCCCTGGATTAAGACATGCTAAAGTCTCAACCTATGCTTCCGCCGCCTCTTGCCGAGGCGCTCCACCAGCGGACCCGCCGCCGCCTTATATTGCCGCCGCCCTCCACCGGCTTCCGCCGACGGAAGCTGCGCAGAAGGTGCGGCCCTTTCTGGAACGCCCCAAATGGCCCGCCGCAGGCCAGAAAATTATCCCGGCAAAGCAACCTAACAGCGATGTGTAGAAGCATATCTGAAAGCATTCCCCTTAAGATTCAGATGAAAATCCAGTTGTCGAATTCTGCTGTTCTCGCAGTCGTAGTCGCATTCGCGATGACAGTCGCAGCGGCAACGGCAGTCGCAGTCACAGCCTCAGCCTCAGCCTGCCTCCTCCTCCTCCTCCTCTTTCTCCTGCTCCTCCTCCTCCTCCTCCTCCTCCTCTTCCTCCTGCTCGTCCTCGTTCTCGTCCTCCTCGTCTTGCTCGTCCTCCTCCTCCTGGTGCTCTCTCCTCCTCCTCCTCCTCCTCCTCCTCCTCCTCCTCCTCCTCCTCCTGGTGGTCCTCGTTCTCCTCCTCCTGGTGCTCTCCCCCCCCTCCTCCTCCTCGTCCTCCTCCTCCTCCTCCTCCTCGTCCTCCTCCTCCTCTTCCTCCTCCTCCTCCTCCTCCTCCTCCTGGTAGTCCTCCCCCTCCCCTCCTCCTCCTCCTCCTCCTCTTCCTGGTCGTCCTCGTTCTCGTCCTCCTCGTCTTGCTCGTCCTCCTCCTCCTGGTGTTCTCTCCTCCTCCTCCTCCTCCTCCTCCTCCTCCTCCTCCTCCTCCTCCTCCTGGTGGTCCTCGTTCTCCTCCTCCTGGTACTCTCCCCCCCCCTCCTCCTCCTCCTCCTCGTCCTCGTCCTCCTCCTCCTCCTCCTCCTCTTCCTCCTCCTCCTCCTCCTCCTCCTCCTCCTCCTCCTCCTGGTACTCCTCCCCCTCCCCTCCTCCTCCTCCTCCTCTTCCTGGTCGTCCTCCTCCTCCTGGTCGTCCTCCTCCTCCTGCTCGTCCTCCTCCTCCTCCTGCTCGTCCTTCTTCTCCTGCTCCTCCTGCTCCTCGTCCTGCTCCTGCTCGTCCTCGTCCTCCTGGTCTTGCTCGTCCTCCTCCTCGTCGTGCTCTTGCCCCTGCTGAAAATGTGGCCCAGGAATGGGAGTTCTGGGAAGTCGAAGAGCACGAAGTTGCCTACAGTTGGCTACGGGCATTCAAAATGTGGCCCGGGAATGGAGTTCTGGGAACTCGAAGAGCACGAAGTGGCCTACAGTTGGCTCCGGGCATTCAAAATGTGGCCCGGGAATGGAGTTCTGGGAACTCGAAGAGCACGAAGTGGCCTACAGTTGGCTCCGGGCATTCAAAATGTGGCCCGGGAATGGAGTTCTGGGAACTAGAAGAGCACGAAGTGTGTGACTGTTGCATCCGGCCCTCCAGAATGTGGCCCGGGAATGGCGTTCTGGGAACTCGAAGAGCACGAAGTGTGTGACTGTTGCATCCGGTTATTCTAAATGTGGCCCGGGAATGGCGTTCTGGGATCTCGAAGAGCACGAAGTGTGTGACTGTTGCATCCGGGTATTGAGAATGTGGCCTGGGAATGGAGTTCTGGGAAGTCGAAGAGCACGAAGTGTGTGACTGTTGGTGAAAAACGAGCCCGGCACCCTGCCGCCCGGCAACTCCCCAACACCTGCCCGGACCCCCCTGTGGAGTGATCTGTGAGCTCTTTTGAGTCAACTAGAAACCTATCAGTCTTCGCTGTTAGGTAACAAGGCAAGGAAATGCATGCCCTGGGCCGTCTCTGTACCACGGCCGGGGCACGCTCCACAGCGGGAGGAAGAGGAGGCGACTGACGACGGTGGCGTCCGACGTCGTGACCTTTTCCCAACCTGGAGGCCGAACATCACCCAAACCTTCCGTCGTGACTTTTCCACTCCGCGAGGATGTCAGGGTCCCCCTGCGCGGACCTCCGTCGTCGCGATCTGTTTGCGAGCACGTCGACCGCAGGCCGCGCGCTGCCGTCGTCGTCCTCGTAGTCGCGCTCGCCTGCCATCGTCGTCGATCACGTCGACCGCACGCCGAGCATCCTCGTCGTCCTCCTCGTCGCCGTGCCTGTCGACCGCAGCGCGAGGATCTCAGGGGACGACAACGACCCCGCCCACGATGAAGTTGATGGCCAGGCAGTGGACGAGCAGCTCGGGCGTGTTGTCCTGCGCCGCAGGGGCGGGCCGCGCGGGCCCCGCACGGGGCTCGTCGTCGGGCGCGGCACGCCCCCTCCCAGGCCTGCGCGGGCGCGGGCGACCGACGCTGGGCGGATGACGCCAGCAGCCGCTGGCCTCTTCCGCCCGCCTTCCGCCGAGGAAGGGCTGGGCTGCCAACTCCTTGGGCCCTCGGAGCCGAGGCGCTTCCCGGAACGCCCCAGATGCACACACACACACACAGCTGCTTGTCGTCGGCGGCGAGGCAGAGGTTGCTGCGCCAGCGGTCGAGCAGATGCGGAAACATACGAGCGCTGAGAGCTCTGAGCGGATCTCTCGGAGCGGCGCTGAACCTCCCCCCCCTGGCGCGAGGATCGCGCCAGGGGCGGCGCAGGAGGCGCCGCCGGGGGGGACGGCTCGGCGCCGATCGAGGACCTGCGAACGGACCACCGGAACGCTCGTGTTCGCGCCCACGCGCGATCTCCAGTCTCGAAAAGTCCACACGGCACCCCTCGTCGGGGACTCCCGCGCGCGCCGCGCCTCCCCTCCCCCACGCGACCCCCGCCGTGCGCCCCACCGCCTCAGACACTCCAGCAGGGTGCGGCGGTGCAGGGGCGGGTCGGGGGGCAGCTGGGCGGCGCTCGGCGGGCCGGGGCGTCGGGGCCGGCGGGGCGGCGCCCGTGGGCGGGGCGGCGCTCGGCGGCGTCCGGGCGGGCGAGGCGGCGGGTTGGCAGGCGGGGCGGTGCCTCGCGGAGTGGGCGGCGTGCAGTGGCTGGGGCGGCGTCTGGCGGGGCTCCACTCACCCCCGGGCGGCCTCGCGACGGTGCCCCGGGATCTCCGTGCACGCAGGGGCGCGGCGGGGGCACGCGTGCTCGACGCGCCGCGCGGTAGGCTCGCTCGGAAGAACAAGTCTCAGCCTCAACCTCATCCAGGGCTTGTGCCCGCGGCTCTGCTCCGTCGCGGCACTCTCGCAGCCACTCCCCCTTCGCCTTCAACACGCTCCCTGGATGGGAACTTCAAGAGAGTATGCGTCGTGCTCCTCGTCAAGTCCTGCAGTGGCATCTGGACAGCAACATGGACGCAAGATGCTTCTGCTCCCTCCCCCCTTTGTCCACGTGGCAGAACACGAGGATCAGTGTGATCACCAGGGTGTACGCCGAGAACGCGTTCAACACCTGAGGCGAGCACCCCACCCTCCTTGGCTGAATCGCCGACAGGCTGCGCGACGGACGTCAGGAACAAAAACATCGGACCTAAGGCCATCATCGAAGCAATCTGCCTGCGAACGCGTGCGAGCCCCCCCTGCTGCATCACCATCCACAAGAACGCCCCCATGACAATGGCTGACCTGCAGCAGAAGGCCACCCGCAAAATGAAACAGCAGCCTCAAGCAAGCGGACGGCAGCACTGCGCACCCACGCCCCGACCCTCGCTCGCTGACGGCACCTCGATGTCAACCGTGCCCCGCCCCCCACCGCGCCCCAGACATCCGACCGTGAAGGTCTAGACCCCTTCCCCAGACCTTGCTTTGCACTTCGAGCCGTTACAGCCGAACATAAGATCAAGAAAACGTCATTCATGACACCTGGGCCAGTTTTCGGGACATGAGTTCACACAGACTTGGGCCCACGTGTTGTTTCCGCTGGAGGGACGAATGTGCCTAAGAATCTGGCCCAGCCTTCCAGCAAATTGGTTCAGGAATACTGGCCCAACTTTTCGGGAGGAGGTCTCTTGATCCCATGCTCGACTGTACTTTACGGCCCCGGGGCCCGGCCAGGGGCCCCCAGAGGCGGAGAATCACAAAAAGCCTGCCGCCGTGATCTTCTCACAGCAAGCGGATGTCCGGGTCCCGCCAATGGCCCAGACCTCTGTCGGCGTGACTTGCGTCTGCGAGCGCGTGCGTCGACCGCAGGCCGCGCTCCGCCGTCGTCGTCCTCGGCGTCGTGCCTGTCGTCGCCATCGTCGATCACGTCGACCGCAAGCCGGGCTTCGTCATCGCCGTTGCCCTGACCGTTGTGCTCCCCCTCGCCACGCCTTTCCCCTCTCGGGCGGGCCCGCCTCGCCAACGAGCATGGGCCACAGGAACCACCACGAGACGACGTGGTGCCGGAGGGCCAGCTCCAAGAACATGGTCCGGCACTCGTCGAACGCGCCACAGTACATGTGCACCACCGAGAAGCAGAACAGTATCGCGGCGCACAGCCTGAACCAGAGGTCCTGAACTGGAGAGTAGTAGTGGAAGTCGCGCATGTGGTAGAGGACGAGGAGGCCAGGAAGAATTCCCTGCATGACAAAAAGCAGGACTGCGCGGGGCATCATTGCCCGAGTCTTTGGACCCAGCTGGTGCAGGCCAGAAACGAGACCCATGCATGTGTAGAAGTCAAGGTCCTGCGTCTTCGCCCTCATGATCCAATGCTCGATGGCCGCCACGGTGTTCTCATGGACTGGCACGCTGCGCATGTGGCATCCTAGGCGCGGGCCCCGTCCGCACCCCGACTGACATGAGGAGGAGGAGGAGGAGGAGGAGGAGGAGGAGGAGGAGGAGGAGGAAGAGGAGGAGGAGCGGCGGGAGTCTTCGAGAGGGGGAAGAGGTGCAAGCGAACCAAACCTCCGACGTCGTGACTTCTCCAATGCGGTGTCCATGGACCTCTCGGCAACTTCCCGTGTTCCATATTTTTTGCTCGGGATCCTTCTCTAAGAGACCCAGGGCCCGGTGAGGGCCTCCACATGGACGGACAGTGGGCACAAGCCCACCCTCGTGACCTTGCTCCCCAGACCCTCGACGTCATGATTTTTCAGAACGTCGACCCTCAAAGGTCTCGACACATTCCCCTGGACCGGCTTTCATCCTGAATATTTGTTTGTCGGTTCCGAGGGCCGACGAGGGCCCCCAGAGACCAAATATATGGAACAACTTCCGTCATGATGTTTTCATTACCCGAGGGGGTCTGGGTCCACCACGCCAGGAGGATTGGCAGACCTTGGACTGGGCCCTCTTGGGCGGCCCTGCACCTCGGCGCCGGCAAGGGCCCCTGCGCAGGGAAAGCGCCAAGCGGGCTCCCGGGCCTGCCCTGAGATCCGACGCTGCCAACAACAACAAAAAACCCTTCACCCTCAACCCCCAACTCTAAAAAACCCTTGGCTCTAAACCGTAAGCCCGAAACCCTGACAAGGGCTAACGCCCAGAGCCCTCTCTTCTCGCCCTGCCTCGCTTCTCGAGCCGGATCGAGCTGTTAGGGCTCCTGGGCCCCAAACATCGGGGCGGAAAGACACGCCCATATGGTTGAAATAAGGCATGGCCCGGAGCTGAGCCTGCAGGCGCCGCTCCAGGCCGGGCCCGCCGACGCCACAAAAGGGGGCCGAACGGGCTCCCGGGGCTGCCCTCTGCCCTTCCCAGACCCCCGACGTCATGATTGCTTGCCACAACGTCGACCCTCCAAGGGTCTCGACCCCTTCCCCTGGACCGGTTTCTCCTCCCGCGTCGTTTCTGGACGGGCCCGAGGCCCCGTAAGGGCCCCCCGAGGCCGAGCATGCGGAAGAGCCGTTCCCGAGGCCCCAAAAGCTTTTTGTGGTGGCGCACCGAGGTCCCCGCCGGGTCTGACACCACACGGTTTTGGGACCCCAGCCAGGATCGCGCCGCCAGATATCTAGGGACGAAGATCGGCCGCGCGCAGAAGGGGGGTAGGGGGGAGGGGAGGAGGCTTCTTCGCAGCACCCGCCCGCGCGCCGAGGCGGGCCCGGGGAGGGAGCTCCGGGGGCTGCCCCGCCGAGCCCGCGCGGCAGGCCGCCGATCGGGGAGCGCCGACGCCACCGCGGCGATGCCGCGCCCCCGGGGGGCGCGGCGGCGGGCACGCCTATAGCGCGCGGAGACCACGGCGCAGCGTGGCTATACGCGTGGGCCTCGCCCCCGGGCCAGGGCTCCGAGGCGGAGGTCTGGCCGCGGCGGCGAGGGGCGGAGGCCGCGGCCAGCGGCGGCCACCCCTCCGCTGCAGGGAGGGAGGCAGCGCGGCGAGGACCCGCCGCAGGGAGGCGTGGAGCGCCCTTGCCTCTCGACCCAGGGGTCCCCTGGGTCGAGAGGTACAGTCGGGGCCTTGACCTAAGGAACCCTAAATAAGGAACGAGGCCTCTTTTTTCCATAAGTTAACCTTCGATTTCCTGTCGAAAACATAAGGGAAGCCTGAGGCAAGCTATAAAACAATCAAGGAACACGGAGCCCCTCCTCAACGAAAAGGATTCCTTCTTCAGCGCCCCGACTGTAAGGGCGCTTCACGAAACGTCGTAACGAAAAAAACGCAAACACCATTGACGACGCCATGCGAGTCTACATAATCGACGATTGTGTTTCCTTGAGCTGCGGGAAGTTGGCGCCCCGACGCCCCTCCTCTAGAGGAGAGCCGACTGTGCCCCCGCGGCGATTCCAACCAGGGGACACACGTCGGTCGGAAGAAGTGCAGTCGGCCTGGATTGGACAGGACACGCGAGAGGGCAGAAGACCCTTCCGGGGGCCACGTGGCCACAGGAATGCGGGAGGCATGGGTCGCAGGACACAAGACGCGAGGGTACCCTGGATCTGGCTGGGTCGACCTACTAATCCGGGGCCCCCTGTAGGGACACATCATGGAAATAGGACGGCGGATAAAAAGTAGATTGGGTCCAGGCCCTCCAGAGAACAACGGATCACAGCAGAAGCACATCGGCTCTTGAAGTAGGAGGGCGCTTGAAGTAGATTCGGGCCTGCGCATCCAGAGATACCTGCTCTCAATGACCGGCGTGTAATTATGAAGGGGCCCCAGGACACACAAATAAATACACATAAATAAAAGGATTTCCCATGTTGTCCCATATGTTCTGGCTTTTTGTCTTCCCCCCCCCACTTCCCATATTTTCCCATATTTTCCTGTGGATCGACGATCAATTGTGTCTGTGTGTTTCTTTCCCTCCTGAAATTCGTCTCGCGTCGCAGATCCATGTTGAGGGTACCGTGGGGCCCGAGAGCGGGCGCCCAGAGGCCGACACCGAGGATAAATCCCGCCGGGATGGAACACAGACCCCCCCGCGAAGGCGGAGATCTGCGTCAGCTCGGCTACACGGAAGAGTGACGCTGGGCAAGACGGACCACTGGTGCGCCGCGTTCTCTGGGGCCGCGGGGGGCCCAAACTGAAGGGGCCCCAGGACACGCAAATAAATAGACACAAATAAACAGATTCCCCATATTTTCCTATATTTTGGCGGGGTTTTGTCTCCCCCCCCACCTCCCATATTTTCCAATATTTTCTTGGGAATCGACGATTAATTGTGTCTGTGTGTTTCTTTCCCTCCTGACAAACACGAGCGCGCAAGACGCTACCATCGCGTCGCGATCCGGCGATCGGGGGACCCGGTGGGCCCGCACCCAGAGGTCACTCTGGCGAAGGGTTCCTCTTCCCTGAGATCCGACGCTGCAAGACATTGCAGCATCGCAGAAGATCGCGACCGGACCCTCGGACCCCATCTTGCTGCGCCACCTTTCGAGCCGCACCGATCTGTGAGGGCCCCGGGGCCCGACAGGGGGCGACCACGCCCGGCTGGAAAACATGGAGTCGCCAGGCTCTCAGGGCCACGAGTAGCCGGTAAGCGCTGGGGCAGGACGCTGGGCGAGAGGGCGCCGGCCCGGCCGAGGCCGCGGGCGCGCGCGCGCGCGGCGGCGGGTCCCTGCCGCCACGAGACGCCGACGGCCACGGCGGCGGCGAGCACCAGGAGAGCGCCCGCCGCCAGGCCGAGGGCGACGCCCGGGCCGGTGGGGGACCACGTGGCGGCGGCGCCCCAGGCCTGGACGGCGACCGCGGCGCGCGGCGGCGGCGGCGGCGGCGAGGAGGAGGACAAGGAGGGAGGGTCGATTTCAACATCGTTGATGAGTCTTGGGTTTGCACTGGTCCTGCTCCTCCTGCTCCTCCTCCTCCTCCTCCTCCTCCTCCTCCTCCTCCTCCTCCTTTCCCTCCTCGATTTCCCGAGGAGGTGCTGGCGACCTCCGTGGTGGTGGTCCCCCCCCTGGCACTGCACCCCCTGGCGCGGCGACGGCGGCGACAGCGGGGGCGGCGGCGAGAAGGACGAGGACGAGGACGAGGGCGATATCGTGCAAGGGCGAGGACGACGGCGACGACGAGGACGACGGGCACGCGGAGCGGGCATGGAGGCGCCGACGATGCGACGACGTCGACACCCTGACAGGCTTACATGGGGCGCCCCCGGAGGAGGCTCTCGGGGCCACGGCCGTGCGCGGCTCGGGGGGCTGGCCAGGGCGGAGCCCCCGAGCAGCTCGGAGAGGGCTGGTGGCGACGACGGTGGGCCCCAGGGGAGCCACGGTCGCGACGGTCGGGAGCTTCTGCTCGGCGTGCCGCGGCGGCGGCTCCCGCGACGGCATGCGCCGCGCAGACGGTATAGCGCGTCGCTCCGCTCCTCGGGGCGGGAGGCCACGAACAGCTCGGGGCGTGACCGCTCAGGCACCGGGACGTGCGGCGTGGTACCACGCCGCGACGCCCGTTCTGGCCCACGTGGGCCAGAACCGGCGTCGCGAAGAAAACCCAGCCCAGACTCCTGACCCGACCACGCGGCGAGGGCGCTCCACGCCTTGCGAGCGCGCCAGGAAGACCTGCCTGCAGCACCCCACGCGTGTGTGCCGCAATTCTGGGGGCCTCTTGTAAGGTTCTCGTCTTGACTCCCAGACCCCCGACGTCATGATTTTTTCATTGCGTCGCCCCCGAGGTCTCGACCCATTCCCCGGGACCGGTCTCTCGTCCTCAGTCGTTTCTTGACGGTCCTGGGGCCCGGAAAGGGCCTCCGGAGGCCGAAAATTATGACAAACCTCCCGTCATGATTTGTTCATTGCCCGAGGGGGTCTGGGTTTGGAGGTCGCACATTCCACATGGGTCAAGCTCATTGTGCTGAGTCGCCCTCGTGCGTCATCCGAGTGCCCTCGCAAGGGTACCCGAGGCCACCCCCGGCGCCACGGCGGGACCCAACCCTCGCGAAGATCTGGTCGCGAAGGTGTCGGGAGGGAGTCTGGAGGAGGAGGAGGAGGAGGAGGAGGAGGAGGAGGAGGAGGAGGAGGCTGAGGAGGGGGAGGAGGAGGAGGAGGCTGAGGAGGAGGAGGAGGAGGAGCCGGATCTTCTGAGCGATTGTGGACGGGGGGTGGGGTAAATGGGGGCGCCTTTCCTAGAAGGGGGCGGGGGGGCGGGCTCGTGAGAAGCTCCCTCTGCCTGCAACGCCGCCGGACCCCCGTCGCCCCGCCACCAGCCCAAATCCACTCAGGACCGATCGCTGGGCTCCCGGAGTCCATCCTGGCCAATTTTCCGAGCCGCGTCAAGCCGTGGCCACGAGATATCAA
>CAUYUJ010022071.1:60000-70000 GCA_963575745.1 Prorocentrum cordatum | reverse complement strand
GTAGGGCTTTCCCGCGCGGCTTCGGGTGCTGCCAGAGCTGCCCCTGACCCGAAGTGCCCCCGGGATGGTTTCCAGAAGGGCCTCAGAGCAACCCCCACGAGGCCCTGAGTCGGCTGCGCGCAAGAGTGACCCTCGGCAAGGGTTACCTTCGGTGGGCGGCTTTCGGTGGCCGCGGGGTGACCCCGACGCACGCGCGCCGGCCGGTGCGGGGTGGACCGCTGCGGGCCTGCGCCAATGGTCACTCCGGCGACGGGTCACTCTTGCGTGCAGGTGACAGGGAGCCCCGGGGGCTCCAACATAGAACGAAAAACCGGGGACGCCATGGGCCAAGACCACGCCCAGCAGCACCCGACGATCGGGCAAGATCAGTCAGCATCGGACCGGGGAATTCGGCTACACGCAAGAGTGACCCTAGGCAGGAGTAACCTTTAGTGCGCGGCCCGTTTGCGCGCACACGCTGCTGCTACCGCATCGCGTTCAACGATCGGGGGGCCCCGTTGGGTCCGTACCAAAGGTCACACCGGCGAAAGGTCACTCTTACGTGTAGTCGATAAATTCAGAACGTGCACCCCACCGGGCCGCAGCGGCATGGGGTCGGAACATCAGACCGGATTGGCCGCGGCAAGGTGCACGAAGGCGCCGTGCGAGCATCGGGCCGCATCGGATCGTCGGGAGTTCGAGATCGAATCCGATCGGGCCAAAGCCGATACAGTCAGACCTAGGCCGGACAAATACCTTGCAAGAGCATGCGACACTCAGCCCGCCAACGCCCAGAACATCCGAGGGTACCCTCCCCAGGGTGCGCAAGAGCATCCAGCACGCACGAAGAACGGGATGGCACCCTCCCCGAACCGACCTCGATATTATGCCTCGTTCCGACTGTGTATCGGTACGGATCGATCGAATCGAAGTGGACCCTGTGGGTTGGGGGGGGGAGCGGCGTCCTGCGGCCTGGGTCTCCCGCCTTCTGCTCCCCCTCCGAAACAGTGCGCCTTCGGGGGACTTTGCACCTCCCGCGCGCCACCCATCCGCGACGAGTCCGCGTCGAGCGCCGAGTCCGCGCCGAATCCGCGTCGCATCCGCATCGAGTTCACGCCGAGCCCACGTGGGATCCGCGCTCAGTCCGCGGTGGATGCTCAAGAAAGTGTAGAAGGATAGCTATTCACGCGGCCGACGAGGTCATGTGCAACGTAACCACCCCTCCCCCTCCGTGAGGGAGGGAGGATGGGATCGGATCAGATCGGACGTCTTGGAGCTCAGGCGCCGCCCCGTGAGGTCCGTGGGGTTGGGAAACTTCTCATGACTCTGAACATGTGGTTGTCGAGACCCTTGGGCCCCTGGCACTGGTTGGCACACAGCGTGCACGGGATGAGCCTCTCTGGCGGCACGATCACACCACTAGCTATCTTCGCTTCCTCGTCGTCGTTCTACTTCTGCCGGCTTCTGCCCACCCTCTTCCGCCCTCTGCCGCACACAGAGCTGACAACGCCTTCGACCCTCGAAGGCAAGGCCCTTCATGAACAACCCACCATCTGAAGTGTATTTACAAACGAATGCATAGATATATGCATCGATATATCGATAGATGGGTAGACACGTATATGAATATGTTTAGGTATAGGTGATTAAAACGGTTACATGAATATATCGCTATATCGACAACCATACACGTGTATATACATATATATATATATGTAATTATATGAATAACCATGATTAATAACAATACGAATATAGATATATATCAGTAATTATTTGATATCCACGTATGTCGTACATATACATTCATACATATATATATATATGGATGAGTGTGCATATTTGTATATGAACATATGTTTACACAGACATGGCCATGAAATTATAGAACGCGTGGAAAGAATTGGCTAGCGAATCGTATATACACATATGTAAACATGTCGACAGTTATTTATCCATGAACATATCGATATATCAGTACACATCTGGAGATCTGGAGTGCCTCCAGACAGCCCAAGAAGGCCCCAAGACAACCCAACGGGGCCCCCCGAGCTTCCCAGGACAGCCCCAAGAGGCATCGAATGTTGCCCTGAGGGACCAAGACGGCCCCAGAGGGCACCAAGACGGCCCAGGAGGCCCCCACGACGGCATGACAATGGACTAAAGAGATCCCGAAGAGGGCCCACTCGGGACCCTGCATTATAACGGCGACGGTCAGAACACGTATGTGTTCTTCTAGGTACACACATTTATCACCGCTATACATGATGTGCACATATCTATGTATATCTAGATTCCCGTCTACGAGGCCTGGGAGGCCCTGAGAACCGCAGAGGTGCCCCAGACCCGCCAAGAGAACCCCGAGTCGCCCTCGAGTCCCCCCCGAATCGCCGCCCTCCGCCGAGGAACCGCGGAGAAAGAGATGCCAACTCATTCGGCCCTCGCAGGCGAGGCCCTTTCAGGAACGGCCCAGTATATATTTACATCAATATATACATACATATGTATGTATGCATGTCTGTATGTATGTATGCATGTATGCAGTATGTTTGCACGTAGACAGGCATGCATGCATGCATGCATTAATGTATATATGCGCACACACAAATATATGTATATGTACACATCAGTCGGAAGAAGTGGGCAGAAGCATGAAGTAGGAAGGCGTTGAAAGTATATTCGGCCTCCGCCCGTCACCTGGGGACGAGGGACGATCACTTCACTCTTGAAGTAGGACGGCGCCTAAGAAATAGATGGGGAGCTGGGAGTCCAAAAGAACCTGCGTTCCACAGCCGATGGGTGTGTCTACATACGGGCGATTTCGGAAACCCGAAACCCAACAACGTTTTCACCTCTTGGGGGCAACTTTTTACGTCCGCCGCCTTCCGCCGAGCTTCCGCCGGCGGAGGCGGCCACGCTTCACTTCCGCCGCCCTTCCGCCCCCTTCCGCTGAGGAAGAGACGACAACCCCTTCGATCCTCGAAGGCAAGTCCCATTCTGGAACGCCCTATATATACACACCACACAAAACATGTGTATATGACAATCTATACATATATTGACTACATACCAGACCACCCCAACCCAACCCGAAGACCCGAATTTCGGGTGGGGGGGGGTACGGGTTCCATATGTGTTTTCTCGATGTTCCCCGACCCCCCCAACTGGAAATGGAGGGCAAATCGAGACCTTCGGGTTGGGTCGGGGTGGTTTGGTGGGTGGTGCTATATAACTACACTCGTGTTGCAAAAACAAACATTTGGGGGGGGGGGGCTGGGAACTCACGCGCCCCGGGCTCGTCGGCGGCAGGGCGGCCCGCGCGCCGCCCCCGCGGGACAGGCCCGCGCCTCGGCGCGGGGTGCAGCGCGACCCGGGGCGCGCCGCTCAGCGCCGCGGTGCTCGGCGACTGCACGGCACCTCCGCCCCACCTCCTCCATGGAGAGAGGGCCTCCTCCTCGCCTCCGCCTCCTCCTCCTCCTCCTCCACCTCGTCCTCCTCCTTCTCCTCCTCGTCCTCCCTCTCCTCCTCCTCCTCCTCCTCCTCCTCCTCCTCCTCCTCCTTCCTCGTCCTCCTCCTCCTCCTCCTCCTTCTCCTCCGCCTCCTCCTCTTCGTCCTCCCGCTCCTTCTCCTCCGCCTCCTCAGCCTCCTCCTCCTCCTCTCCGCCCCCTCTCCTCCTCCCCCCCTCCTCCGCTCCTCCTGCAGCGGCCTTGGGAGGCAGGGGAAAACGTGTTCGGTGCGGACCGCTGCAGGCCACGCTTCCGAAAGGACCAACGTACAAGACAAGCTCGGTAGCCGGCTGCATGACGGGGGAGTTTGAGGATGAAGGGAGAGGGGGAGGGAACGGAAGCAAAGAGAACGAGGATACCTCTTGACACTGAGACGACTTATGGATCCCTCTTTCCTGCGAACTCCTGTTCTGAGGAGGAGGAGGAGGAGGAGGAGGAGGAGAAGGAGGAGGAGGAGGAGAAGGAAAGAGGAAAAAGGGAGGAGGAAGGAATACGTATGCGCATGGAGGCGCACTCCAAAGCACGACGCGACTCCGAGCGGCAAGCCGTGCCGCGCTCAGGTCGTCTCCGGGCGGTCCTTCGTAGCGTCGAAGGCCTACTTGTGGATGATGTATGTGTTGCCACTCTCGGAGCGGGAGGGAGGAGGAGGAGGAGGAGGAGGAGGAGGAGGAGGAGGAGAAGAAGGAGGAGGACACAAGAGAAGGGAGAACGAGATCCGGGCGCTGCAATTTTTCATACGCGGCGTCGTCGCCCACTTCAGGGCCACAGGACTAGTGCACATCGGCCCCGCTTCCAAGATGCCGCATGTAAACGTAGGGTCTAGGGTCTCCACTCATGATTGTTCGCGATGCTGCAATCTTCTCGCAGTGGCGGATTCCAAGGGGGGAGGACGCAGGAGGAGTCAGAAGGAAGACGCAGGCACGATGGCGGGATGTGCCGACGGCTGCCAGCTAGCTCCCGCCCTCGGGTTCTGTGCGCTGGCAGGCCCCGGTGCAGAACTTCACCTGTGGCCCAAAGACCTCGGTGCGTGTCCTGCTCTCCTGGACTGGCCCCAGATAAGTTAGAGAAAATCGATGTCCTGTCTGACTGACAATGACAAAGTGTCAAAGAGGTGTCCGCCAGTCGCCATGCCAGTTGCCCAGGCTTTAATCAACACGCGGTGCGGATTGAAACCTCAGTGTCTAAAGTGTGGCATCCAGCGCTTGTTACGTCGTCAATTCAGCTGGAATCTCAAGTTGCAGGGGGGCCCGCGCCCAGTCAAACAGCACAGCGGCAAGCTGGACAGAAGGCGCGAAGTGGAAGTTAAGCAGGGCGAGCATGGTTTAGCACACTAACTCAAGCTACTTGCAGAGGGCCAGCTAGTTCGAAACCAAGTCAGGTTGGGGTTGACGAAGTCATTGAACGGTCAGGCCGCGCCCGACATCTCGAATGGCGAATCCTACGGTGATGGCGCTCTCCGACGTGACCACTTTGGGTTATATGCCATATCTATAAGCGACAGCAGGGAGCAGTTAGTTTGATAGTTCGACTACGAAGCGAAGGCCATGCGCACGTAAGCTGAGGACGAGACAAGACAATGGTGAATGAGATAGGCAAGTGTGTTCGACACTAGACCGCACGCCCGAATCTGCATGGACTATGGCAAATCCGACGGCCCTCTGTCAATCGACTGGCGCTCAGGTCGGGCGGTTTTCATGGGGGATGGCATGCCGCTCCTGGAAAGACCCACGACGGCCCAAGGCCAGTCCAAATCGGCCCCCCCAGACGCTTTACGCCGTGCTTGCTTCATGACGCGACCCCCTCCAAGGTCTTGACCCCTTCGAGTTGATGTGTCGTCCTTGAGCCCGCTGGGAGCGCCTAGCAGCAACAAACAGCATGTTGGGCAACTCCACAGGGCCAGGACGATGCTTTTTGAGAAGACCGAGGAAGGCAGACGTGAACAGGGACACGTGACAGCAGGCTGCACGAGACTTCGACAGTGATGTCAACACCTTCCATCGTGCTGTGCTGCACGGCACGGGGGCGCCCTGGGCACAACGAGACCCCTGGCGGCGCCCACCACGCTGGCAGCGGTATACACGCATGCGCACGCCAGCGGGCTTCTACTGCGCTTGCAGAGAGAAGGCGGCGGTGCATAATATCGTTGGCTCTTTGGGGAATGTGTGCGCAGGAGTGCAAGTCATTTAAGCAGGGACCGACTGTCCCGGGATTCTGACAGTCCTGCCACGGCATGTTCTTAGAACCCAAAGATGTTCCAATCACAAGACAATGTCCTTAGAGCATGAAGCCGAATGTGTTAAAACAAAACCGTACCAGCCAGAAATGTTTTAATAACAGTTCGCGCAGACCACAACAAGATGCTTATCACATTCTCTGGTGGGCCTATAGCCACTGCTTAAATCATGCCCTCCTCTTGGCTCCTCGGGCCTGGTAGTCGCTGCGGCTGCGCGCTTCTTTGGCTCTCCGTGCCCTCGTCTGTGTCGCTGGCCCGCTCCGTCCTGCACTGCACGGGGCGGCAGCCAGGTGCCTCACCGCCACCTCATCCCTCTCCTCCTCCTCCTCCTCCTCCGCCTCCTCCTCCTCCTCCTCCTCCTCCTCCTCCCCCTCCTCCTCCTCCTCCTCATCCTCCTCCTCCTCCTCCTCCTCCTCCTCCACCTTCTCCTCCTCCTCCTCCTCCTCCCTCCTCCTCCTCCCCCTCTCCTCCTCCTCCTCCTCCTCCTCCTTGTCCTCCTCCCCTCCTCCTCCTCCTCCTCCTCCTCCTCCTCCTCCTCCTCCTCCTCCTCCTCCTCCCTCCTCCTCTCCTCCTCCTCCTCCTCCTCCTCCTCCTCCTCCTCCTCCTCCTCCTCGCAGAAGCAGCACCCACGGCGCATGGTCTGCCAGACTTGGCCACCGAGCCGCCGGCGTGCGCGGCCGCCGAGGCGGAGCTGCGCGCTCGCGGGTGCCAGGCCTGGTGCAGCTCGGCCACGTGACGGACAAACGGATGCACCACTGGTAAGGACCGTGCAAGCCTTCAAGTTTCGGTACTTTCCTGTTGCTCGAAAGGACAACATCCCAGAAACGGCCCTCGACGGCTCTGGGGGCCAAGGCGAACTCGCCCTGGCGAACTCGAAAGGACAACTTCCTAGTGACGGACAAACGGATGCACCCCTGGTAAGGGCCACATCCCATCGTACTGAAGGGACACGTCCCAGAAACAAGTGCGATCACCCAGAGCAGTATCGAAACAGTGTCGAACGAGTATCGCCTCTCAGTGCCCGAGACGTGCAAACCTTCAAGTTTCGGTACTCTCCTGGCGCTCGAACAATTATTTCTGGCGATCGGGGCTACAGTAGGTTGGAGCATCAAAACACACGTTCCTGGCAGCTTCCTCGGGCTTCTGCACTGGCGTGCTGCTATAGCGCCTTGCTCCCCAAGCTCCCCGCGCCTGCAGCCCCTGGCTAACATCCTTGGATGTGGCCGTGATGCCGTCCCGCGTCCACCGCCCTGGTACCGCAGCCCCGGCTGGCCGCACCGACGCGCTCGCCGTGAAAGTTTGTTCACCTGTGCGTGCCCATCCCCCTGCCCCCTTCTGCTCCCTCCGCAACCGCCCTGCCTTCCCGCGTCCCCTCGCTTGCATCTGGACGGTGCTAGTCGTATGTCCTCGGCTACTGCGAACGCCAGTGCGGATTGCCTCTGCCGTGCTGCGTTGGACACACACACATATCATGCATGCATGCATGCATGCATGCATGCATGCATGCATGTATGTATGTATGTATGTATGTATGTATGTATGTATATATGTATGTATGTATGTATGTCTGTGTGTATGTATGTATATATGCATGTATATGCATATATATATATATGTGTGTATGTATGTGTGTGGGTATGTATGTAGTGTGTGTAGTGTGTGTATTGTGTGTATTGCGTGTTTCCTGTATATGTATGTAGGTATGCATGTATGTATGCATGTATGTATGTGTGTTTGTGTCTATGTATGTATGTATGCATGCATGTATGCATGCATGCATGCATTAATGCATGTATGCATGCATGTATGTATGTAGGTGTGAATGTATGTATGTATGTATGTATGTATGTATGTATGTATGTATGTATGTATGTATGTATGTATGTGTTTACGTATGTATGTATGTATGTATGTATGTATGGATGGATGGATGGATGGATGTATGTATGTTTGTATGTATGTATATATGTATGTATGTGTGTATGTGTGTATATGTGTATGTGTGTATGTGTGTAAATGTGTATGTGTGTGTCTGCATATATGTATGTATGTATGTTTGTCTGTCTGTCTGTCTGTCTGTCTGTCTGTATGTATGTATGTATGTATGTATGTATGCATGTTTGTATGTTTGTATGTTTGTTTGTGTGTATGTTTGTATGCTTGTATGTATGTATGTACGCATGCATGTATATATAATGTGTGGCGAATACCATGGTGCCGACCTTCCCTCGGCCTCTCATCCAAAACGCCGGGTGCTACTCGTGTGGGCGCGTCCCGTGCGTGATCAACGCGCGAAAAAGGGGTGTCACTCTGCCGGCTGAGGCTCTATGTGCGTCGGAGGCCCGCTCCCCGCACAAATTCGGCGCGCGACAATGGTGCCACCCGACCCGCGACAGTCGTGTCGCTCCGCGGGCGGGGGCAGAGGCGTGCGAGGGAGGCCCGGTCCCCGCGCCGCCGAACGCCCAAACGCCGCCTCTCGACAGTGAGCTCACGTGGCGCCGGTGACAGGACGCCTCTGCCGCGGGCAGGCGCTGCGCTGCGCAGCACCCCCGTGCGCAGCGCAGCGCCCGCCCCCCCACCCATTCCCCCGCTTCGCGCGCTAAACTGTGCGTTGCCCTGTTCGTTTCGTTGTCGGTTTGCCAGGTTGTGTGACAAAGAAAACCCTGAGTAGAAGCATGGGCTGGCCATGTTGCACGTGAAGTGACAGTTCGCTGTCGCTAGATTGTGAATGATGAGCCACGTGAACCTGCCGCTCCTTGAACAAAAACCTTGCCCCGATGTGTGACCGCCGCGACCGCCGCGGCGACCTCCAACACCGACCAGGAGGCTTCATTCGGGGTCGGATCTAGCGTATCGAGTTCCGTCTTCGTTCCGCCTTTGCGCATCAAAATGCAAACTGTCCATGAAATCGCCAAAGCACCGTCGAATCGTTTAGCTCGCGCCCTGTGCAGCGGATGCTGAAATCAAAAGGTACCAATACCGCCACTCCCAGGACCTCTCCCAGGGTGCGGTCTGACCTTAATGTCGAGGCGGATCCAGCGGTGGCGACGAGGGCCGCCCAGGAGGGCCAAAAAGGGGAGAACGGTGGAAGGATAGCGGTATGGGGATATTTTTCCTTTTTTGTTGAGTAGGGACCGACCGTCCCGGCATTCCCATCGGCCTACCACGAAATGCTCTTAGAACCAGATGTGCTTAGAACAGAATCCCGATGTGCTAAAACAAACGGTCTCAGCTGGAAATGTTCGAAATACATCTCGTGCAGACCATAAAAGGTTCTTAGAGCATTCTTTGGTGGTAGTCGGTGGCAACGAGGGGGGGGAAATTGAGAAGGAGAAGGCCTTCTTAGAAGGCGGCGGAACTTCTCAGAACCTCTCGCGCCTCCTTTTGGGAAGTGTTTTCTGTCTTCGGGGAAGCCCTCTGAGGAGGCCCACCCGTTCTCACTCCGCCGCCCCCCCGCTCGCCGCCGATATGGGAGGGCCAGGACGCTTCGCCACTGCTTGATTTTTTTTTGTTCTGTTTCCCCCCGGGCGCCTAGCAGGGGCAGCAGCGCCGCGGCGGCCAGCGCCCGCCGGCGCGGCATATTCCGGCGGCGGGCCCGCCAGGGGGGGGGGGCCCGCCGCCGCGCCGCGGCGCGGCCTACGACATTGGGGCCAGCAGGGGCCGTCGAGGCCCGCAGCGGCAGCGAGGAGTTCGCCGCCCTCGGGGGCGCACTGAGCCGGGGGCAACCCTGAGAGAACTGGCGCTCCCCTCCAAATGTTCGGCCTCTGGGGGCCCTCGCCGGGCCTCGGGAGCGTCAACAAAAAGACTCGGGACAAGAAACCGGCCCTGGGGAAGTGGTCCGGACTTCTGGGGCCCACGCATCAAAGAAATTCGAGCAGCCGGATGTCTGTGAATAGTGCGAGCCCAGGTCAGTCGGGCCTTGCATGGATCCTGCAAGGTCCTGCAAGGTCCTGCAAGATCCTGCGTCCAAGCCCTGGTCAGTGCACCCATGGCTCTGCAGGGCCCTGCAATCTGACTGACCCCCGTTTGTATTGCCCCGACGCCCCCTGCTCCCCAGACATCCAGCGCCTCGAGGGCGAGTCGGGTCGGGCGACCGTGGGTGGGAAACGGTCGGGCCGCTGACATAAGGAACGGTCAGTGAGGAACGAAATCACTTTTCGGCCCGAAGAGGATCAGCGTGCGCGAGGAGGGCCAGACGAACAACCACAGACTGACCTGAGGAATATCGAGCCCATACAAGCGGACAAGCGGCCTGCAGCCTAAGTGCAAAAGGGGCACTGCA